>APFE030443605.1:12033-24297 GCA_000404065.3 Pinus taeda | reverse complement strand
AACAAATTCTAGTACATCTAATATATTTAGCTAGCAAAATGATTCGTTATGGTACAAGGATTGCTTATACCTCTGTAAGAATTTGCAACTCAAATAAAAGATTCTTATGGAATTGCACACTTCTCCCTTAGGAGGCACTCAGAGTTTTTAAAAACTTACCACAGGGTTAAGAAGGAATTTTTTTGGGATGGCCTTAAATCGGATATTCAAACGTTTGTGGCAGAATGTTTGGTTTGCCAACAAAAAAATAAAGTTGAAACAATTAAGACACCGGGTCTATTACAACCTTTATCCATTCCAAGCCAACGTTGGAGGAGGTTTCAATGGATTTTGTCACAGGTTTACCCAAGTCTGAGGGAAAGAGTGTCATCATGGTGGTAGTTGACAGACTTACCAAGTATGCACACTTTTGTGCATTATCACATCATTTAAAGCCAGTACAATTTCTACTGCATTTATGGAAACAATTCAAAAGCTACATGGAAACCCAAAGACTATTATAAGTGACAGAGATCCCATTTTCACTGGAAAGTTTTGGAAAAAATTATTTTCTTGTCTTGGTACTCAGTTAGCTCATAGTTCATCTTATCATCCTCAATTTGATGGGCAAACTGAGATAGTAAACAAATGTTTGGAAGGATATCTTCGTTGCTTTGTATCTGATAAACAGACATAATGGGTCAAATGGCTGCCTTTGGCTGAATGGTGGTATAACACTTCCTTCCATACAGCAACAAAAATGACCCCATTTATGGCACTTTATGGTATCAACCACCATCCATCACATCATATTTAAGAGAAAATTCTAAGGTTCAGGCAGTGGAACATCACATCGAACATCAACAACAAGTCCTCCAACTCTTAAAGGATAACCTTATGTTGGCACATAATAGAATGAAACAACAGGCAGATCAACATCGCAGTGAAAGAAGTTTTGATGTAGGTGATTGGGTATTCCTATGGCTACAACCATATAAGAAAATGTCCCTCAAGCAAGCTAAGAAGGATAATAAATTATCACCAAAGTATTATGGTCCATACAAGGTGTTGCAAAAGATTGGTACTATGGCATACAAATTGGAGCTTCCTGCAGCTTCTTGATTGCACCAGTTTTCCATGTTTCATGTTTAAAGAAGGTTATAGGCGACAAGCTCCCAGTTCAAACAATATTGCCAGAACTTGATGAGGAAGGAAAAATTATATTGGAACCGGAAGCAGTCATAGAAACAAGAACTCGACAGCTACGAAATTGATCAATTTCAGAGTATCTTATCAAGTGGAGGAACTTATCCACTGAAGATTCCACATGGGAGGATGAGAATTTTATGTAGAAGTATCCAGAACTACTCAAGCGTTGAGGACAACACTTTTTTGAAGGCGAGGGGCATGTTGGGTCCTATAATACTATTGATTACCCCATTACTATTGTAGCTATACCCCTTATTAATATTGTTGTGCCCCTATTGCCCCCATATTGTTATTACTGTGCCCCATAGAATCCCTCTATTGTTATTTTTGTGGCTTTATATTATTATTGTTAGGTTGGGCTGGTTTATATGTGACTCCTTAGACTCTATATATAGAAAGGAGGTTTTGTCATTTGAATCATCCAAGGTTGTTCATTTATGTAATGTAAAGGAGTTGCCCCCTTGAAGAGGCTGAATTCTAAGGCGTTGATCTATCTTTTCTATCTTTTCTTGAGCTGGTTTCATAACAGTTTTTCTTACTTTCCAAAAGTTGTTGATTCACACTTTCTTGAAAGTTGTCTTTTCGATCTTGTGGTCTTTATTGCCAAGCTCTTGTTGCTGCTTTTTGATTGTTAAGAGCATCTTGAAACACATTTTTTGTTGATTTTTCACCCATTTTGTGTTGTCAACTTACAAATTGTTTTGTTGCATATTTTTCGATCATAAAGTTCTAGTCTTGTTTAGAGAACTTTTGAAAAGTCATTTTTGTTTTTGCTTTTGAGGAAAACTTCTTGAAAACTTGGCTTTGCTTTCCTAAACTTGGTTTTCATTTAGTTTCTTTTTCTGAGTGAAAGACAATTTTTGTTTGTCTTGGAACTTGCTTTTAGTGTTTGGACGAAAATGAGCATTAACAACTTATATTATATCTAAACATCTTAAGTGGAAAATTAAAATTGATAAACAAGTTACTTTCATTTCTTGATTTAGAGTAGTCTTAAGTTTTGCATCAGCATGTACTTATTGCATTAGGATAGATTTACGCATATTTTTAGGGCATCCATAGTTTTGTTAATTTTTGTGAGTGTGAAGCTTGAGTGAAAGAAAAGAAAAGAATAATTTGTTGCTTTCTTTGAAGTTCCTCTGAACTTAGTAGAAATTTCTTTCATCGAAGAACAAAACAAGTGCATTCGCATATAGTTTGGTTTTTATTAGTTTCTTTTGCATCAAAACACCACAAGTTTCATTTTCGCTTATCCATTGACTTAAAGAACAACCCATTTAAAAACAAGCGCTAATTAAAATACATTATTTTTTTTTTTTTTTTTTATAATTGTCAAGTTAGGCACACCAACAAGTTTTAGGATATTTTAGGGCCTTGGATTAGGCGAGTGGAGAGAAAAATCTCCAAGGACATTTAAACTGTCAAACATAGGAGTTTGAATAGTGAGTGCAAATCAATAGCTTTAGGGAGACGAGGAAAGCTTCAGATCTGGGAGTTAAGCATGAGGGTTTTTGAAGATAAGGAAGAGAGATACCCCCTCTCCTACTTGTCGGATCTTACCTCAAGACTATTCCACTTGGCTTCTGACATGAGTTAGTAACCTTAGTTGCTTCTCCTAGGGATCTACATAGGTGACTACGGAGGGGAATCCTGTGACACCTGAGGTTAACGTTGTATCACTCTCAACGGTACTATTGGAGGGCACCCTTACAAAGCTTAAGGGCTTGCACTGGTGTAGGCTATTGTTAGGAGGTCAGCGTAACTTCCTCTGTTACCTTCACTGTTAGGACTGGGCTGTCATTATCCCATACTATCTTCGGAAGGCCCCTTACTTCACTTTCTTGTATTTTGGTGTCCAGTCCTCATCACCCGGAGTGGAAATACTTGAAAGTTATTTGACTGGCTGACATCTTTTAGGGACTTTTAGTGTGTTCTCTGTGCTCTTAGTTGGCCTAGCTTTAATTTTTTCTTGAGTCTTTAGTTAGATATTAACAAAAAATTCAAAGTGGCTGACCGATCACCTAGACGGTCTCGAAGACTTCATGGTCTTTCACCACCAAGTTTAGGGCCTTCTCCTAGAAGGCGCAGAGGTAATACTACTGGTAGGTTTCATCCCATGGCAGCTAACGCATTGGGGATTGATCCTCCTCATGGGGACATTAGTGTTCAGCATAGGATTGGTATTTCCATAGAACTAGAGAGGAACACCCCAGTTCTTTCTAGAGTTCTTTTTCAATCAGAGGATAACATTGAGGTAGAAGAACTCCCAGAGTCATTAGTGGCTCCGAATTCTCCCCTACCATCTAACTTCCCAGAAGTATTATAATACGTTGGGACTTCGGCGCATAGACCATCAAGTCCAGATCATATTACGCACTTACCATCGATGGCCACTACTGGAAGCATGGCTTCTACCACAAGTGCTACAACTATGTAGACTCCAACATCAGTACAAGGGGGAGGAACTATTTCCATCCCCTCTGCATCTTTATTTTGGTCTTTTGCTAGCACATCCTTAGTTGGGTTTACCTCCATTCCTTCTACAAGTGGAAATTCCCAAGCCAATGCTTTTAGTTCTGGATTCTTCCTATTTGGCACCCATTCATAGGGTATTCCATGAGTGCCATTTAGTGCCTCCACATCCATGATGGGTCGGTCAGCTTCGTTTCAGGTTTTTCCTTTCGGAAGTGGTCATATGCCACATTCCAACCCGACGATAGGATCTATGCCTTTTTCTTCTACAGGACAAAGCAACAATCCTTTTCAAGGCTGGACTAACCCTGCAGTTAGTGGCATGGGAACTGGGAATCTGTTTTTCGGCCAACAAGGGAATAGGTTGTACTCCACAGTTAGTTCGTTTCAAAGTATTCCTCCCTTAGCTTCTGCTTGGAATCCTTATAAGGGGTTATCGAATCCTTATAATCCTTTAGGAGGGAGCTTCGCCGGTAATGGAATTTTTTTAGCCGGAGTTGGTCAAACTCTGAGTTTTCCTGGATCACAAGGTCCGCCTTTTGGTTCAGCTGGTTCTTCTAGTTACTTCGGGTAGCCTAGTGCCTTTCAAAATCTAGGCTAATCTTTTCATAACTTTGGGAGCTCCACCCAGTCTCAGTAGAATCCCCAGGGTCCTCCTAGGCTTCCTTTTCTGGCAGCATTGAACTTGCCAGATCTCATGAAATTAACAAAAGATCCAATCAAATACAATCTGGCCTAGCCTCCAGTCCCAACCAAACTCAAAGTTTGAGGGAAAAGGCAGTGAAGATCCATTTGACCATGTAACCACATTCCATTTGTGGTGCTCATCAAACTCCCTTATTGATGACTTGATTATTTTGAGAATTTTTCAACGCACCTCGACTGGTAATGCGGCCAAGTGGCATATAGAGTTTCCAGGGGGAAGCTTTACATCTTTCACCGACTTAGCTAATGTTTTCTTAAATCATTTCTTGTTGCCCATCCATTATGATGTCGGAACTGAACTTCTGGCCAATTTTCGTCAAGATACAACAACTCACATTTCTGATCACATTTAGGAATGGAGACAGAGAAAGAGGCTCATTAAAGCCGAAATTCCTCTGGAATACCGTCTCGAAAGGTTTTTGAAATATTTAGAACCTGATATCTCTAAGGATGTCTCCCTGTTCAGAGTCTATTATGAGGAACAAGCTATTTTTAGGGCCTAGCAATTAGAATTGATTTATTCTCAGTTTGGGATTTTGCTAAAAATCTTGCCTAATGCTCCCGGGACTAAGGTTGATATAGCCAAGTTGAAGTTAAGTCCCCATGCAGATGGTATCATTGGATCGGTAAACACAAATGTGGTGAACCTGTTGAGCTAGCTGCAACAGTTGTCTTTACAAACTGCTCCTAACAAGCAAGTCACATCGTCTAACCCTTCGTCTTCCAAACCCTCTTCGGTTAATGTCGTCCAATTTGCCAACACCAAAGGAAATCAAAATTCCAATGGGAAAAAGAAAGGACAAGGTAAGAAAAAGAGTCAAGATGGGAATACTGATGCAAATAAATCCGACAATAACATTGGTGGTGGTAGAAATGAGTCTAGAAAGAAAGTTTAGTTTCCATGCAAGTTATGCAGTGGAGACCATTTAACTCATCTCTGCCCAAATATTCAAGACGCCTAACACTTGTTAGGGTAGCAAGGGACTTCTAGATCTCAAGTTGTGTTAACCAACCCTTTTTCTTAAGGGCAACAATTGCTTGCTGGCACAAATGCAAACCCTGGTACCTCTGCTGGGGGCAACTAGGAAGGGGAAAAATCATCAAATGTTTTCATGATGGGTTCTAATGTCCATGTGGCCACTCGGTCACTTGATTATGGTGAGGTGGAAACTTCCAAGGATAAAACTACTCCCAGAAATACCGACCTTCATATTGAGCGACGCCCTGTCGAGACTATACCACGGATACCGAAAGGTTCCACTACATGTGCAACTATTAATCCAAATTCTAGGGCCACCTAGAATTACTCCATCGTTGAGGATCTGGCTCAGAGTCCATGCACTATGTTCGCTTTAGAGGTTCTCCAGTCATGTCCAACTTAACGAAGTGCTTTGCTTTCAACAATAGGGGCAGTTGATCCAACTAGCTCTTTAGTGCTCGCTTTTGACATGTTAAATGTCAAAAAGCGACTCCCTCATCACATGGCTTTCCAAATAAAGTCTACATACTAGAAAATTAACATTTTTCCTACCGTTATTGATGAAGGAGCTTCCATGTGCACCATGTCGATGTCATGCTGGAAGGCTATTGGATCGCCTTTGGCCGTTCCTTCGCTTACTCTCCTGACTGCATTTAATGGGCATTCTCATAGACCGCATGGGCTTATCCTGACCTTTCCCATATGTGTTGGGGTGAAGGTCATCAATATCGAAGTAGAAGTCATTGATGCCAACCTAGATTACAATCTATTCTTAGGAAGGAATTGGGTATATGAAATGGATGCCATTTTTTCGACTTTGTTTCGTGTTATTTTCTTTCCTCATGAAGGGAAAATTGTTAAGGTTGATTAGTTGGATTACTCTCCAGCTGATCCTAGGGAAACTTCGGATTCTACAGTTCCTTTAGTAGATAACCCTCGTCTACCTACTGAGAATCTAGGAGTTGGGATGTATTCTTCATTGATGGGTACCTTTGATTTTCCCTCTCCTATCGCTAGAATCAATGTCATTTCATCATCCAAGGGGTCTTCATGAGAAGAGTTCTTTCGAACTCATTATTTTTCAGACCCTTGGACCTTGCCTTCACCTACGACCACATTAGCTGAAGGACAAGTTGGTGGAATGGCATTCTCTATGTTTGTCATAGAGCTTAGATATCAGTCTATCATCAACTTTGCAAACAACCACTCTATTCCTTTCTCTTAGGAGGAGCTAGATGGTGACGTGGCCCCAGCTTGAACCCTTGATTCTACCTCTACTATGGACTACTTAGATACAGGTTTACCTTTCAAAGAAGCAATCCTAGAAGTGATGATGGGTGTAGATCGACCTTGGAAAGACTTACACCATCTTTCTTATTTTCTTCCTCTGTTGCAGGAAGTAGAATCTAAGTTCTCCAAGTTGTTTACTAGTGATGTTTGTATGGTATCAAATCCTTTGGCTCTAGCACACTTTCGTGTGAAGGGTAATATGTCGGTAATTTAAAAAATGATATCTATAAACATCTCTATGAACCCTAACGTGATTGAGAATCTCTTCATCAGAGCCGAAAGTTCCCCTGAAGAAATTCAAGTTTACATCGACCTTTTTAAGGAATTTCGAGATGTATTCGCTTGGTCTTATGAAGAAATTTCTGGCATCGATCCATGAGTTCAACATGAGATCAAGATGTATGAAAATGCCAAACCGGTTTATCAAAGACTTCGACTGGTTAAGCCTAGGAAAGCAACAACTATTAAAGCCAAAGTAGAGAAGCTGCTCAAGGCAGGTTTCATATACCCTATTCCTCTTATCGATTGGGTTTCTAATCTAGTCCCTATAGATAAAAAGCAAGGAACAATCTGAGTATGCATTGATTTTAGGGACCTAAATAAGGCCTGTCCCAAAGATAATTACCCCACACCGTTCATTAATAAGATTATTGATGAGTGTGTGGGTAATGAGGTTTTCTCCTTCATGGATGGTTTTTCTGGTTATAATCAAATCTCTATCTTCCCGGAAGATCAACATAAGACAACTTTTATATGTCCCTGGGGTACCTTTGCATACATAAAGATTCCTTTTGGTCTTAAAAATGCTGGAGCTACCTTCCAGTGCGCCATGTCATATGCTTTCCATGACATTAAACATATCACCGAAGCATACTTGGATGATCTAGCTGCTCGTTCTCGAAAGAGAACTAATCACCGTAGTCATCTTCGATTGGTTTTTAAGAGATTTCGTTTTTACAAAATCCGGTTGAATCCCAATAAATGCGTTTTCGCGGTTACATCTGGTCAATTAATAGGGTTCATTGTGCCAAATGAAGGGATTAGGGTTGATACTTTCAAGGTAGAGGTAATAATTCAGTTGCCTCCCCCGTCCTCAATTAGGCAACTTCAAAGTCTTCAAGGGAAGGATAATTTCTTAGGATGGTTTATAGTGAACTATGCCGAGATTACTAAAGGGTTTATGCATTTTCTATGGAAAGGAGTTCCATTTGTATGGGACGAATTTGCCCAATGGTCGTTCAATGCCTTGAAAAAGGCATTAGTCTCTGCCTTGTTTTTGAGTCCACCGAATTATGGTAGGGACTTCCTTTCATATCATGCTATAGCAGAATCAACCATAGGTATGGTTCTTGTTCAGGAAGACAATGCTCTCACAGAGCATGTGATTTATTATTTGAGCCGATGCTTGATAGGTCCTGAACTTTGCTATTCTCCTGTTGAGAAGTTGGCCTTGGCGGCTATCCATGCTGTCTAGCAGCTCCGTCATTATATCTTGCTAAGAAATTTTTTTTTATTAGTGGCGGTCAATCCATTTCAATTTGTCCTTAGTAGGCGAGTGATTGGGGGCAAATATAATCGATGGATAGTAATTTTACAAGAATTTGGTCTCGAGTTCTTGTCTGCCAAGTCTAAGAAATCCATGGTTTTTTATGAGTTAATTTCTGAGCTGACTTGTGGAGAGGATACTATTTATGAGGAATGTTTTCCCGATGAAAATTTATTCCTCATATCTTCACTCGACCCTTGGTATGGAGATATCATTGTCTATCTCCAGACTTCGAAGTTTCCCTCTACTTTCTCTAAGGATAAACGCCGAAAATTATGTCACCTGGCCAAGAATTATGTCATCATTGTTGATACATTATATCGTCGGGGGGTTGATTCAATCGTTCAACGCTGTTTAACCCTAGAGGAAGCAGAGTCAGTGCTCAATGACTACCACAATGGAGCTTCTGGTGGTCATCATTTAGGGCTTGCTACAGCCCAACACATCTTGTGTGCTGGCTATTTTTGACCGTTTCTCTTCAAGGATTGTTTTGAAGCGGTCAAAGGCTGTCACCCCTGTCAAATCTATACTCAGAAGATGCATGCACATCCAGATCCTCTTTTTCCTATTGTCACTATTGATCCTTTTACCAAGTGGGGTATTGATTTTACAACTTGTAATCTGCCTCCAGCAATGAGTCACAAGTACATTATCGTGGCCGCAGACTACTTCACGAAGTGGGATGAGGCCATGCCCACTTACAAAAATGATAGTGAAACAACGACATTTTTCCTTTTTAATTAGATTATCTCAAGGTTTGGTATCTCAAGAGAGATTGTCACTAACCATGGCAGTCATTTCCAGAATCAACTAATGTCTGAATTGGCTCTCAAATTGGGTTTCCGGCAGGAACATTCGTCTCCTTATTATCCTTAGGCCAATGGATAGGCTGGGGCAGTGAAAAAAAACCTTAAGACGATCCTGCAAAGGACGATCAACAAAAATCGGTCCAATTGGCATATTATGCTGTATCTGGCTCTTTGGGCATACCAAACCTCCGTAAAGACTGCTATAGGTTTTACACCTTTTTATTTAGTTTATGGGATGGAGTCTATCTTTCCTATTGAATGTGAGATTCCATCTCTTAAGTTAGCTGTTGAGATCCTTCCAGAGACTTCTAGTCTCGAAGAGCACCTCCTTCATTTGGAACATCTCGATGAGCAGCATCGAGATGCCGGCACAATTAATGAGGCTCATAAGAAAAGGGTTAAAAATCAGTATGATAAAGTTGTCCATCCTCGAGTATTTTCTGAAGGTGACCTTGTCTTGGTCTATGACCAAGATAAATATACCTCGGGGGTAGGAAATTTCAAACCTATATGGTACGGTACCTTCATAATTAAATGAGTTTTAGAAAAAGGGGTGTATGAGTTAGTCGATTTTGAAGGAAAAAAGTTAGCGGAGCCACAAAACGAGCTCTACCTCAAAAAGTACTTTGCTTAAGTAGCAGCTAGGCAATGAATTCTTTGTACATTCTATATATTTGTACATATCTCATTGAGAGTTTTTGATATCGACACTTTTGGTCTGCTATGGCAGGTGTTGATGGATGACTTGGTCTATTATGGATTCGCCGATGGTGCTAGTCGGCACACTTGGAACCTTGCTTCCACAGCTTGGGTACTCTACTACCCAACTGGTCAGTTGATGGTGTCAAGGGGAGTATGCATTGGTCCTGCATCAAATAATGTGGTTGAGTATACTGTCATCATTAATTTACTATCCGAAGCAATTTCTTATGAAATCGATTCGGTGGTAGTTTATCTTGATTCACAATTGATAGTATCACAACTGAATAACATTTATCAGGTAAGGGATCCGTGTTTATATCTCCAGTATTTAAGGGTGAGGTTATTGCGAAGATCATTTACTTACATTAATTATTTTCACATTCCAAGATCTCATAATTGGTTAGCTGATTCTATCGCTAATCAAGCATTAGACTGGCACATCAATCATTCATCACAATAAAAGTAAAGATAAAAGATTCAAACTATATATATATATATATATATATATAAACATCTCGAGTGTACATAGGTGTGTCCAAAATAATATACAAAATTGGGACTCAAATTCCCATAATCATGTCTAGTACATCTAATGCCCTGGCTCAGGATGATCCGCTAAGTAGGAAACTAATGCATTGGCCACATGCCTAAGAGTGCAAACCCAGTCTTGTGGCATGCCAACCACATGACGCTGCATATCTACAGGGAGATCCTCTATGGCCGCCATCAGCACTCAGTGAGTTAGTCTCATCAAGTGCCACTGAACTGTGTGTAGAAGTCGCTTTGTATTTGCAGTCGCCTCTTCAGCCCCTTGGCCACGACGTCCATGCCGTGGGAACCCATTTGGTTGCACCGGCCTAATATCTGGAGCTATTATAATTCTATCTATCATATATATACAAATTCTTTAAATAAAATAAAAAAAAAAAAAAAAAAACAAAACACTTACCTATGTTGCCCCATGCTGCGATCGGTGGTAAGGCTAGATCGGGATCTCCTTGGAAGTCCAACCTAGCATAAGGGTAGTCATCTACGGCAATGATCTACTACTCCCACCAGGAGAAGAAGTCATCATCAAACGCAGTTCGTGGGACATACCCACCTGCCCATTCGTGGATCTCGTGGGGTGTTGACTGAAACCGGTACTCTAGGACGAAGTGCAGAGACCCTCTCAAAGAAGAAAGAGCACAAAATAGTTCCATATCTGAATTTTTTAGTCTGCCCTCTCTTAATAGAAGTAAGTTGGCTTTTCAGGATGGCCAGAAGAGGAGTACACTAGTCAAATACGGTGGTGAGACAATCTACTGCCAAGCTCATGGCTAGCTATGATGCCTGGTGCAAAGAAGTTGATTCGTTCACTCTAGCTGTAGTGAACATGATTATCCTCAGCGATAAACTCTCCACACGTTTGATTGGAATTTGACTTCCAATCTTTTCTGGATGTCTTGAGCAATATATATGTACATAGTCCTCGATCGAGAGACTACCTCATGGCCTGCCCCTGGAATGTACTACCTCTTCCCTTTGAGAAAGGCATGTGATGAAATAAATATCTTCAACTTCTATTTTGAGTGGCATCTGGTCAATCATAAATGAATCAACCTTGATGCTCCAGTAGTGAATGAGCATTTTGAGCAGGCGAGTGTTTGATTTCATGTTTGGCAATTTAAAGAACTTCAGCAAACCGCATCCCCGTAAGGCATCCAAAGCATTAGGATCATTCATAACCTCATCATCCACTGAGGTATGCTCTCTTTCTCGCCAAGTGATTGGCATCTTGAAGAAAAAATGAATTTATACCATTAGTTTTTTTGTTTGAAATGTTCACGGTGTATACACGGGTCCATTTTACACAAAGTCGTGTGTAGGGCTTGTGTATACGTGGGTTTCATATATCCAACCTGCGTATATGTCGTGATGAAATTTTTGACAAAACTTCATTGATAAAACTGAAATTGAAAATTCTAAAACTATTCACAATTGAATGCAAGACAAGTTTAAGGGTTACCTGGTGATTTTGGAGGGATTTGAACGGTTGAATTTGGCGTATGGAAAAGTTTTCTCCTTTTGCTCCACTCCTTTGCTCTCAACATCAAATGGTGAAAATGGTGAGTCCAAAAGCTATTTTATAGGCTTTGAAAATGAATTTTTTTTTTCAAAACTTGATTTTGTTTGGTCTCATGTAACTTTTAACTTGGGAGCTTGGAATGTCGAGAATGGTTTGATTTTTAGGACATTTTGGACGCTTTTTTGACAGTTTCAAGATGGTTCCATGACTACTGACTTGTCATGGAAGGTATCGTTTTGTCACTGGCATATAGGTTAGGGAAGCCATTTTTCCACTACATCATGCATACTAGCCTCCATTTGTTGATACACTTGCCATAGGGTCAATCCCATCATGTTATGGTTAGTAAAACACCTTTACTCACCGATTATTTAAATCATAACATGATGGTAGAGCCTGTTAGAGTCGGTCTTGAGCCCTCCCTCAGTGATCAAAACTCTTTGCATTTTTCATAGGTAGGTGTCTCATCAGTGTCAATTTTTTGCATCCCGTTAGGCATGCCATA
>APFE030443604.1:365243-385728 GCA_000404065.3 Pinus taeda | reverse complement strand
AAGATGAACCACATTGGTTGGTTCGAAACGCGTAGAAAAATGTTTTCTTCATGTGATTTTCGCCGAAACCCTTCTTATAATTCATTTGTGTGTGCTTGAAAGTTTTGGGTTATTAGAGATAAAGAGTATTTTGGATTATTTGATGTTTCAGAAAATATGGAATTTGGTTTGTTCACTACATTTTCATTACATTATAGTGAAATTGGTTGCTTTAAAAAAAGTGGAAAATTTGTTAGTTTTTGCATTTCATTTCTAAAAAATCAAAGAAACTATTTCTTTACTCTAAATAGGATTTCGTCGAATTTAAAAGCTTTTATTGTATTTTTTAGTGCATTAAGATTTCGGTTAGTGTCATAACATCATAAGTTTCACCTTCATCGCCCATTAAGTAAACAACAATTTAATAATACGACCCTAATTAAAATTCATCTAGAGTTTTACATTTTTTTATGGGTTTTCTAACCCAAAAAATCTTCTTAAATGCATGTCGCCTGCTCCATTTGGCCTCAACCTAACCATAAAATCATGAATAGTGACTTTAGCAGCCACTTTCCAGTAGAATTGCATCCAAGCGCAACTCTCTTCACAGCGTCGCGAACCCTGTGAAACTTCATTGCTTCACACAGTCTTGAAATCGTGCAGTTCCCAAGCAGTGTAGTTTATAGTCCCGCGCCTCCTTTTAGCTACCTGGAGTGCTAAGGCTTTGCTTCTAATGGATAGTAAGATGGATGGGCCACTTTTGTATGGATTCAAATGACTGCCATTCACTTTTCCTTGGAAGAGATCTCCATTCAACTTAACCAACTGGATCGCGCCATTGTCAGTAATCTCCTTAATAACATATGACCCTAACTAGCGCATATTGAGTTTGCTTGGAAATTTATCAAACTTATTGTCATACAACAACACCAACTCATTCACCTTAAAGGTGTGCAACTTAATATGTCAGTCACGTCATGCCTTTTCACGCAGCTTTTGGACCTGTTGGTGAAATCCAGCCAAAACTATATGTTCTTCCAACTCATCCAATTGCGTGAGCCTCTCTTTGAGGGATCCATACTCCGTCATACTTGTGAGCATTTCTATGCGTAAAATAGGCATGATGCATTCCATAAGAATCATCGCTTCAACCCCATATACCAGCCTGACAGGTGTCTGTCCCATTAATTTCTTGCATGTTGTCTGATAAGCTCACAATATTTCAGGTATGCATAGGTCCCAATCATTTTGTTGAGAATTGCAAACCTTGGTCAGCATGGTCTCGAGCACTTTTTTGAATGCATCCACTATCCCATTAGCCTGTGGGTGATAAGGTGTACTCTTCTAGTGATACACTTAAAATTACTCTGTTAGTGCACTGATTGTCTCATTCAGGAAGTGCATACGCCGATCGCTCATCAAGATCTTTGGATATCCAAATTGCTTGAGTACATGTTCAAATAGAAACTTCATGGCAGTTGAACTCGTGCAATCCTTCACTGGCTATGCTTCTACCCAACGAGTCAAGTACTCCATCGTAGTGATAATGTACCTCGCGTTTGTCTTTCCTTGGGGATGAATAGGTCCTACAAAATATATTTCCCACTTTTTGAAGGGTTACAACATCATTGGTGGATTCAAAGGCATTTCATCCCTCCGCGATGGCCTACTTGTTTGTTGACATACATCACACACCTTACAATATGCTTTTGAATCCTGATGAATGGTTGACCACCACAACCGATGTGTAAAATATTCTATGTGATTGCTCTTCCTGCATAATGTCCTCCTTCCATGCCCCCATGAGAATCTATGAGGAAGTTACTTCGTTCAAACTTGGGGACATACCTTCATAGTATTTCATCATTCCCCATCTTATATAGATACCAAGCAATGATAGAGAAATCTGTCACGCACACCACCAATTCCTTCTTTTGTTGGACAGAGTATCATTCTGGCGTAGTTCCAATTGTTAGAAAGTGTATTATATATTCAAATGTCCATTTGTGATGCGCACAGAAAAGAACTACGCATTAGGTAATCCTTCTTCCAAACTAGTAGGTTCCTGCCTTATCTCAATGTGCTATGGGTGGTTTGGTCCCGCATTCAATCATCTAGGCTTCACAACAACTTCAAAGTTGTACTCCTGGAACAAAGAGAGGCATCTAAAAATCCCCCCCCCCCCCAAACATAGGCTTATTGAATAGGTACTGCAGCATGGAGTACATGTGCATCTCCTTAGGTTGGGGCTTTTCTCCATAGGCTTGCGTCCATGTCTGTGGATCATTCTATCCATCATACTTGTCTATAAGTCACATCTTAGGTTTCTAAAATTGTGCTCGCATCATTCTTCTACACTCACACCAATCATCAAAGCTTCCTTTGTGTGTACCCCATCATCTTGCGAGCGTCACGTCCAGTACCCAGTCTAAGGCCTGGAAGTGTTACTTTGGTGACACCTCCCTTTCAAATGAATCCAAGATGGTATCTACCTCATTCAGACCATCATAAGGAGGTAGATTCCTTTCTTCTCACGACACAGAGCGTAACAATTGGGTCATCATATTGCAATTCAATGTAGTTACTTTGTGTAACCGATTCTATCAATGTTCTATTTCTTCATTGAAATTTGAAGTGCATGAACTCTCATGCTCCCATGTAATCCACCCATCCACACTGGCATTCACCTAGTCTTGGTCTCATGATCTTACCTCATAGATGCAGTCTAGATCATCATCACTCTCATAGTCATGGAATGGTTTTGTATAGCACCATCCCTCATCAAGATCTAGGGGTATTATTATGCGCAATGGTTTCTTCTCAAATATCATATTTCGCTTCTTCAGATTGCTTACCCCATTCATATCAGTAGCCTAGTCAATCGCCAAGAGCGCAAGGTAGAAATTGTTGTCATCAACAATATTTAATACTTAAAAATATTCTAGTGTGCTCACTCCATCAATATCCACGATTACTCCCTACAATCGCCCCATAGGTAGGATTTTCTGTTGATTCACCATCCTTAGCTAAATCAGAGACCATTACAGTGCAGATCTCCCCATTCGGTCTCATGTTTGTTTTGGTAAAACATTCACATCTGATCCAAAATCCAAAATGACTTAATCCATCTCATATTATCCAATCTGCGTGGAGAGTCTCATTTCACACCTCATCATTGTTTTATGGTTTCTGATCTTTCATACTACACTTGGTTCTCCTGGTGCGGTGCTAGCACATTTGTTGATGAGTTCTTGTAACCCTTTCACAACCTTACTATCACGCAGTAACTTCATGCAGGTTTCGAGGAAAGTAGTGAGCATAGGAGGTCCATCTCCGGCTCACGATTATCTTTGCTTCCTGAAGTGGAGCCTTTAGTGAAGCTCTTGTTAGCTTCCATGAAGGTTTCCCAAGCGTGCTCCAAATCAATCGAAGCTACTTTTTCCAGGGCTTTGCGTACCCAGGCATTGTCTTTTGCTTGTTTCCCCTTGTCATCTCCCATCGCGATTCCACTTTGGAGCACTATATTTATGTTCGGATCCTCCTCGTGTGGCTCAGACCTCATCATCTACAGGTTCTGAGTCAGGGGAGGTGGTAGCGATCCTTTCAAACATATTCTAGCTATCAGTGTAGGACAATCTTATGTTTCATGATCAAATAGTGTACAATACTTTCACGACGGACACGTTGGATTAGTTCAATCGTGGGCATAGTGTCCTGGTCCTCCATAATTGTAGAAAATTAAATTTCCTTGACCACTATAAGCTCCTCCTCCACCTCGGCCTCGCCCATGTCGCTAAAATCTTGTCTGCATCATCCCTACATTCTGGTCAAGGGGCCATGTTTCGGCGTGAACCCTGTAGGTGAGAGTTCTAGCCATCATTAATTCATAGCTCCTACGAGTACGCTTCTCATGTCCCATCGATATACAAAAGTTGTAGAATAACTATTGCGGAGTTTGTGTATACTTCTTTAACAAGTGGTAGTTATCCGTGGCATGCTTTCTAGCTATTTGACAGATAGCGCACCACAAAGCAGGTGTTGTGTTAGGTCCTGCTTGAGCTTATAGCCTTAAAGGCATTATTCCTCCTTGTACAAGGTAATTTGTAATGATCGGGTAGTGTTCTTTGTCATGACACTGACTCTTGCATTTTACACACCATACTTCTTTGCATACCTCTGACCGAACCGTCCTATCCTACTTCAAGCTTTTCATCTCAAGGCACAGTTTCTTCACTTGCGTGTGGATCTGCTAAACTCCTAGATTAGGATCCTACATCGGACTCTCATGTAGTCTCATGGAAATCGCCACGGCCTCTGCCTAAGTTTTTATCTTCTGTTGTGACAACGCACTTCTTAGGTGTGGTAGTAGCGAAGGCAAAAACCACTAGCAATGTTTTCCATCTGTCAAATTTATGTTGGCTTCATGGCTTGTACATTTCAGCCTCTGATCTAGTTCCCAAGACATCTCTCATGGTAGCATCATGATCTCTTTGAATCCAACAATCGACTGTGCTTCACATTTAGGCCTGCTAAATTCCCTATTCAGTGCTGCTTGGATGTCCATTACTCTAGCATTCGAGTTATCGCTAGAGTACTTAATATCCCAGGTTAGTGTGATCTTGTAGAGCACCAATGAGTGTCTCTTTCTTTATATGGTCATTTGTAACACCTTGACCTGCCCATACAACCCTCACAATGAACTAGAATTAGTTTGGGTCCTCATTTCCTAAGCCTTTGAACAAAGGCAACTTCACTGTGTTTGCCATACTGAATCACAGTGGAGGCAGAGGTTGTATGGGTGAAGTTGGAGGTGATGGAGGCCACACCGGTGGTGGTGTAGGTGGAGGTGGAATTCGCACAAATCCTTTTCTTATCAACTAAATAGCACTTTGTAGAGATACTTTTGTGATCCCATCTTCATCCCCTCGTGGAGGTGAAATCAAGGGGCTATGCTTTTAACCCTTACATCCTTTGTTTCTATAAATTCCTCTACTTCTCGTAGACTCGAACATCAAGATAGCTACATAATATGCTTTTCAAAAAACAAAATTTTAATCCGAGTATTCAAATATTTGACGTACTTACCTCACGGTCCTTTGAAAAAGTGTCGCTCTACCTCGCTATAGCTTACTAAGGTGTCAACCACGAACTTAGTAACAAATCCTCCTATAATGCGCTTGAGCCAATGATCGACGATGCACACAATCTTATCCTCCGATGCTTCCATCCATCGCACTAGCTTCGGGGTCCACACAATAGGACCGTCAAGTTTCCACCTTCCTTGGCTATATGCTAGCTTCATGATCCACTCATATAACTCATTAGGGAAGGACACGAAAAATATTTCGTGGATCTCCATATATAGGTACATGTCTAGCCAATGTTCTTTTAACAGTTGCGGGTTTTTGGTTTCTTGTGCCACGAACTTTTGAATCCTTCTATCCAACCAACCTTTGATTTCTTTCTTAGTTGGATTCCAACGATACAACATCACACATCTTATCTAGATTTCGGTCCCGGAAACGGAACCATTTGTTGGCTTGTGGGTGCCTGACCCAGGTTCAACGTTAATTAGCTAAATAAATCCATACACTACTGGCCCTTTCGGCATCAGCTCGGAGTCTGAAGTCTCATCCAAAGCAGTATGGGGGGATGTTGGAACCAAGTGTTGGGTTTTGAAAATGTCATTCATTTCCATTACACTTTCACTATTATGTCCATTATATCACCTCCATTTCGCTACTATGTCACTACATTCATCTCACTTTCATTATCATTGGGCCACATTTATGTTTTTCCAAACTTAATTAATTCTTAGCCTTTTTAAGTGAATTTGTGGTTAAAAATTAGAAAATAATGTGCATATGCTTATACCTAACAAGTGGGTTGATATTTTTGACATGTGTAGGTCAAAAGGAGGCCTCTAGAAGACCTTTATGTGGCACCCTAAGGCCAAATTCGAATTTGAGTGGAGAGAATCATCAGATCATGAGGATATGTGTCACATCTCCTAATTGTATTGAAACTCTAAGAAGACATGTTTTTTATCAGTTCCTATTTTGATTAGGACTCTAGAGGTAGAGAGAGAGATTCATGGACTCTCATTAATGAGATGGCTTCTCATCATTTTGTATAAATAGGAGATCTCTCTCCTTCATTTGTTAGCTTGGATTTTTAGTTCTTTAGCTTAGAGTTTAGAGTTGGTAGCTTGGAGCTTGTAGTTCTACTTTGATGGCTTTGGAAAGCCTTAGAGAGCTTTGTTGCACTTTGTAATTTTGAAGAATTTGAATAAAGCTTTAATGTTCTCACCATGGAAGGAGATGTGAAGTAGATGTCATGGAGCATATTAGAATTTAAGGTAGAGTAGATTTTATTTTGTAATTTTACTTTGATTTCATTCATGTATGTCATTTTATTTCTTTCAAGTTTGATAGTTTAGATTTTCCATTCATGCAATTTTAATTCATGCAAGTGTGTTCAACCGGTTGATTGTAGATTAGTTTTTATTTACATGTTTTTGCATCAAGTGGTGATCTAAGACTTGCTTCCTCTACTGAACTTTAGTTTTTAATTCCATTTGTTATGCTTTTATTTTAGTGAGATTTGTTTACTGTTTTTTAGATAGCTTAGATATCAGTTCTTCATGCTATATGATGATATCTCCAGTTCCTTTATCTTAACCCCGTTTTAGAATTTAATTGGCAAGCTATACATATTATAGGTGAAGTAATTGATTTTGCGTTCATTAGTCTACAAGTAGATAGTTTAGATATCAGTTCTTCATGCTATATGATGATATCTCTGATGCCTTTAGCTTAACCCCATTTTAGAAGTTAATTAGTGAGCTATACAAATTATTGGTGAAGTAATTCATTTCGCTTTCATTAGTCTGCAAGTAGATATTTTAGATATCAGTTCTTCATGCTATATGATGATATCTCTAGTGCCTTTAGCTTAACCCTATTTTAGAAGTTAATTGGCGAGCTATACAAATTATAGGTGAAGTAATTGATTTTTATTTCATTAGTTTGCAAGTAGATAGTTTAAATGTAATTCTTTCATGCCATATGATGATATTTCAGTGTCTTCAGCTTAACCCCATTTTAGAAGTTAATTGACGAAATATTGGAACTATGGGTGAAATCAATGACTATTTTCCAGCTTTTTTTTTTTTTTTTTTTTTGAGTGCAGTGGTTTAGATTTTATTTCTGTAATTAAATGGTCAGTAGAGATAGTAACCTCATTTTCAGTACGTCATATTTAGCTTGATTTATGTAGCTGCATGTTTACACTTTTGTTCAAGTTCTGATTTTACAGATAGCATGTTTTGAGATCTTTGAAGTGCTAAGCTTGAAAATTATCATAAGAAGCATAAACCTTGTCTTCAACTCTACATCCACACTTGATCTTTAAAAACATTCTTAAAACTTTAAACTAGGATTTCCATTGCATTACAACACTTTAGGAGACAAACAAGAACAAAACCCCAAAACAACATAAACTATAAAATAACAAAGTAATAAAAAAAGGTTAACTAAGCACATATGGTGCACCACACTTCATTAGTTTATGCTACCCGGATTGATAATTTATGTAAAGCAATTTAAGATGTTAAATTGACTAGACCCCAAGTTTCTGCACCCTTGAAATGGTTGTGATTTCAGTTTATTCTGACTATACCTGCCTTCGTGTAGGTTGCTTATCCCTCTACTCTACCCTTCCATACCTTCGCAAACTATTACAATTGGCTTCCGCATAGCCCTATCGAGGGGTTGAAGTCCTTTCGCATTGCTAGGGCATTGAACTTCTATATCTCTCAAAATAAGCTAAGTATATTACGTATCTTATTAACAAATCTTATTTAACTTCACATAAACATATGTTCTTACTTGCATTCACTTAGCCAGTACAATTATACATATTCTCACATCATATAAGCATTAGAAGTGAAATTCATGCCCAATATAACAGATTCATAAATAGGAAATAAAGATGCATAAATTATTGAATACTTCTCTTTATTGCTAATTCGATATGATTACAGACTCGACTCGCCCTGCCCCTCAGCTTACAGGTGTCTACGCACTCAGCTGCAGACTTCTAGGCCTTTGTGCACTTAGCTACAGAGCCTCTACCTACGCTACGACCCAACCTAGACTTCTGCTCCAAAGATATGACTCAATTCTTCATAATTGATTAGGTCTTTTAACTACTTAGAGATTAGCTCTATTTATACAATCCCATGGTTTACGGAGCATGGGTAGATCTTCTACAATTGACATTACATTTTCAAAATAACGGCAGACAACCTTATGACTCTTTAACAACTATGCACTCAATGACCACAAAATGTGGAGTCTTTACATTGGGATTACAAAATTGGACCAAAATATGGGATCTTAGCCCCAAAACTTCCCTTGGGGAATCTCGCGCCCAACTGAAGTTGAGGAAAACAATGGTTGATCTAAATGGTCAACAAGAAGCGGCTAGCATATTTAATGGAAGGCTAACCATTCAGCTAGCTGAAAGAGAAGGTCACTGTAAGAGACTACAAGTTATAGTAGTATCATTGAGACATGACTTAGAAAAGTCAAATAAAGAGTTGTCTCAATACCATAAGCTTGAGGAGAGCACAAAGGCTTTGAATGATATGATTGTGAAGTATAGATCTTCTCTCATCAAAGCTAGTTTAGGTTACAAAGAAAAAAAAGCTCCAATATTGTGAAGGATGAACGGTCAACTTCCCAGGTAAAGGAAACTCGAGGTTCCAAGAACAAAAAAATTGAAATAATCTTTTGTCCAACAATGACAAGTGAAGATAGGGCAACAAGAATTTGTAAGAAGAAATAACAAGAAGAGCAACAGAAGACAACAAAGAAAGTGTTCATCTGGGGTAGCGTCAAACGTGCTCCAGCCATAGAAATTGGTGGAGAGTCTAAGGCACATGAGATATCCAATACCCAAAAAGGGTTTGGGCAGATTCTGAATAGTTTGGGAGATATTAAAATACTTAATATTTTTAATGGAGTCCCTAAGTCTAAACTTAGGGAAAATAAAATATTAATGTGAATTAATATAACACTTTGTTAGAATTGTCCAAAAGTCATGGATCAAGCCAGATATAATCTTAGCCATTGATTAGGGACTTTATCTCAGCCGTTGATTTGGCAATGAGAAAAGTATAAGCGGAGGGTTGAGGCTGACTTGGAGAACACACTAAGAGATCAAGATTTTGAATTTATGGGGCTCGGTTTGGTGAGAAAGTTGAGAGAGTGATCAGGTTGATAGTTGAGGGGTAGTGAATATAGGAGTAGAGAGGAATAGTTATCACCAACAAGATCAGCATGGTATCAAGAGAGATGGATGCAAAACCAGCCAAGGGTTCACCCAGAGCCTACCAGGGCTCAAGCAGAGGCAGCGAGGAGCTGCGGAGTGCCTTAGAGGGCCAGCGTGAGTGATGTAGAGGGAGAGAGGACTGACACAGTGCCTCCAAAGGTTGACCCATGCCAATCCATAGTGACGTTGGGCTAACGCTAGGTCAAAAAGAGTTGACGCATTTCCTAGAGGCTCATGCTGGGGTTTCGTGGGGCAGATTGGAGCTGTGGAGTTGCCGAATTGTTTATCCGGGTTTTCAGTTGGAATATCTGCTTCCAAGTAGAGAGGTGCTAATGCCAAGTTTTTTCCCTTTTGGGTGAGCCAGATTTGGTACCCAAATTGTATTCTGAAACTGCTTAATAAATCAAACCCTCATATATGTGCACCGGTTGTCCTGCATTTTGTTTTTCTAGGGACATTAATCCAAAAAAAATAGTCTCACTTGTGTGTTTTTTTCTATTTCCTTTAGTTGATGATCTGTAATGTGTTGATCATGTACTTGTATTTATTTCCAATATTTTCATGGTCAATAACTTGTTAATTAACAAAACAATTAGGTAGGAATAAATTGGTAAAGTGCATGAAGGGTTTTTAATGTGTGAGACTTAGAAATTCCAATAGCAATAACAAGGGGTAATGAAAGGAAGTAATGCAAGCTACAAAGTGCAATCCCATGGCTAGAATCAACCTAACAATGGATACAAAGGCTAGGAGAATGCATGCTAATAGTAATAGAAGTCTTGAAAAGAGTGTTGTTAAGAATAGTAACTACTCTTCCCTATTATTAAGCCAAATCAAACACTACAACTGTGGCAACTTTGAGCATGAAGCAACACGCTTCATATATGGGGAGAAAAAGAATTATTATCAACATATGTATGCAAGTGTAATAGCTCGGTACTTGAAGACAAGAAGAAATAATGGAGTAGAGGAATACAAGTTCATCTCTAGTGCTCAATGTCAAAAGAGAAACGTGAATAAGAAGAAAACTAGGAAGAATGATCCTCTTACTCTTGTAGTAGAACCCTCTTTAAAAAAAAGGAAGCAAGAAGATATGGGTTAAGAAATAGAATTGAAGGAGAATTTTCCTCTATCCATGTTGAGCCAAGAGAAATCCCAAACATGGGAAAAGAAGAAGCTGAAAAGTAATTCTCCTCTCATGACTTGACCATTGAAGGTTTGGAAGAAGGAGGAAGATGATCTTCTCACGGGGACTAGATCCTCTATTTTTCTTGAGTAAAGAAAGAGAATGGCCTCAAGGGAGGTCGAATAAGTGAGATGCAGGATGCTAGAAAGAATAGACATAAAGGTGCATCTGCTTATTTAAGGTATGGTCAAGTCCCCTTGCTGATTACAGTAATGTACTTGTTTATTTCAAAAGTATAAGCATTGAAAGATAGAGGAGGAGTTAAGCTAGCTAGGTTTGAGGGGGAGTACACAACAACATTTTATGTTGTGTAAAGACAATCAGCTACAACATGAGGGTGGAATGACAAGAATCGCTCAAACAAGACATGCCCACAAGATCAGTCTGCATGTAGATGCTCATGAGAAGTGATCATATAGGATGAAGCAACAATGATAGTGGAAAACAATATCAAATCATCACTAATGATTGGAATTTCCAACAACAAACATAGTGAGAGTAATTTTAGTTGGTATCAATTTCTCTTTAATTGGTGAAAAATATGGATTGGAAAAAACAATATTTAGCCACCAACCATAAGGTGTCAAAAACTAGAGGAATTCAAAGTAGAAGCCGTATATGTTTAGTGGGAGCATGTCACATATTTCTAGTTTATAGAACAATAACAACTATTAACCCTTGAAGAGAAGTCTACAGAGTAGAATTCCCAATAGAAGATAGACCCTCGTCATCTATAGTCATTGATTAGATGGGGCAGAAGAAGTATCATGTATCCCTTTTCCATTAATGTTAAAAGGGGAGAAAATCTTATTGGAGAACAAGTTGTGATGGCCCAAGAAGAGGATAAAAACCCATTGGTGTCTCATGCAAGCAGATGTGTGGAAGTAGAATGAGGATTGGCCATGAATGTGGAGAAGTGAAGAGGTGTTTCCATCAATGCCAAAGGGGGAGATTGTTGCACAATTGGCATTGCCTATTTGGCTAGTGGTAGTAAGTGTGGCCCCATTGATGTCAACAATCATGCTCCGAGATCAAGTTGGGAAGTTTACATTGTGAATTTCCTAACCATTAGCAAGTTTGTTGGCATTGATGTCAACGAGATTAGCATGGATGTATGTGCTAGCATGATGTTAGGAAAAACAAAATTGATTTCCACTACGTGAGCTATGATAGTAGAAATTGCTAGCATATATTTTCTTGGCGTATCAAGCTCATGGGGAGTCACATCGTTGGTGCAATGCTATGTAGAGACATCATAGTAAGAGGCCTATTGGTGTATCCACAAAATTATGACTCTGGTGGTTGGGAGTCCCATGCTTTAGAAGATATTCTACCTCATGAGAGAAAACTAGATACTCTTGGAGATAATATAGGTGGGTAATGCTCAGAAATAGATTCCCAACAGTACATGGAATAATAGAAATGGATCTCAGGATCAAAATTTATTGATAGCCGAAGTAAGGATATTGATGTCCGTAGGAGCAAGCTGAATTTCATCATCTCATAACTAGTGAAGTAGGCTGAAATTTCAGAACTTTGGAACTTTGGAGGGTCAGAGTCTTAGTCAATTGGAAGCAGGCCGAATATCAGATCCCTAAATTTTGGAACGTGAGAATATCAGAGTGTTGGAATCTCAGAGGGTCGAACTATTAGTAATTCAGAAGCATGTCGAATACCAAATAGTTGAATTTCGAAACCTTAGAACTTTTCAGTCTCAGAGCTTGAGAGGGTTAGAGTCTCACGATGATGGAATTTCAAGATGTGAGAAGGTAAAAAAATAAAAAATATGTCAGAAGGTTGGAAAAATGGAGCTTCGAAATTTTATTTAAAAGAAACCTGAGATAGCATTGGATGAAGGAAGCATGTTGAATTTTAGACCCCAAACTTTGGAACCTTAAAATCAATGAAGGTAGGAATTTTAGAGCCCTGAAATTTTGGAACTTTAAAATTTCAAAATTTCAAAATTTCATAACTTCTTATAAATTGATTTTTTTGAAAATCATGGAGGGTTTCGAGGAGTAGGGATTTATAAAGGAAATCGTTTGAAAAATAAAGGTTTGAGGGACCCTTTTCTCTCTCATCATAGATGACACATGGCAGTAGTTGATTGGCTCAAGTTGATGGTGGCAGATGACATGAGCATCACATGGATGTAAGGAGGACACATGGTAGTGAGATTCAACATTATTGAGTGGCCTAACAGAAAACATATTGGTGACATGTTTCACCACTAAGGAGATAACACATGGGGTTGATGACATGAGAATGATGTTACCATTGAACTATATTGGAGAACTTATGTTGTTAAAACAGTGGTTGCAATAGTGCAAGTTGTGCCATACATAATTCAAAATGCAAAAGAAAATTCCTCAATAATCCCCAAGACATGAGATTTTCTCTCCTCTCAACTACAACTCTAAATACTCATTACAATAATGATTTTAATAATTCTAGAATTGCAGAGAAGAGAATCCCCTTAATACATTCTACAATCTACTCTTTATAATTTTACAAAAATAATTCCCAATACTAAAGCTATTGGAGAATACTTCTTGTCAATCAATTTTGGTTGGCTCAAATTTCTATTCTTCTATTGTTGCAGCAATGGAATTGATTGAAATATTATTATCCTCATCTCTTCAACTCATTCATTGCAAAAAATCAATCAAAAATTAATTAAATTGCAAATTAAAATCAAAATACTAAACCAAATCAATCAAAATATAATTAAATTGGAAATTAAAATCAAAATACTAAACCTGGAATATAAAACTTATCCAATCAAAAGTCAATTACATAATTAAATAAAAAGAAATATGAGCTTTCCATTGATGAGTGTGAAGATATAATTTGTCAATGTGAACATAGATGAATGAATTTTTACTCAGTGGAAGTTGTCGGCAAATGAAAATATAGAAAATTAAATTGAGAAAATGGTGAAGATTTTTCCATATCTTTTTATTGTCTTCTTACAAGACATATTGAAGTTCTTTGTTGTCTTATCACAATGCACATTTACGTATACATTCCTAGGATGCTAAATTTTAACAATGACCTTTCTAAACATCAATTTGAAGGTTGGGGTTCTCTAAATATTGATAATAGTAGTAGTTTAAAAAAAAACAACAAAAAAGAGAGTGAAACCATAAAATATTTGATGTTCGATTTTATGCTTTTTTGATTGATGATGTTATGGTCAGATTTTCAAGAGAATTCACATAGAGAACAAAGGGTCCACTTGTTTAGAACCTAGATCTAAGTTCATCATGAGGAAACTAGATCTAGATTCTAAAACCTTAGAGGCTTTGCTCTCTATGCGATTTCTATAGAAAATCTTAACACAAAATATTTTATATTGTAATCAACACAAAAGCCTATATATTTCTTTCAAAGGAGGAATCTTACAGATATGGTGGTTCTCACTATGACTTTGCATCTTATTTGTTGTTTCATAGACTAGTGGGTGCTCTTCCCTATGGCAATCCTCAACTATATTCAAGTCATTAACATCCTAAATTTGGGGCACATATAACTTAACCTCTATCAAGCCTGCATTTTTTTCAGTGTGGACAACTATAATTGTGTTTCCAAGAAATTTAAGGCAGATATTTTTAATCATTGGGTCCAGGCAAATTAAAATATCAAAAAGGCCTGTATGCAACCATGATTTGCAATGTATCTGTGAAATAGAAAGAGCTTAATAATCCATACCATTATCAAAAAATAGATGCATAAAAATTCACTGATGCAAAGAAAGAAATGCTTCTTATGCTAGCTATTAAATAATCACTTCCCACTAGAAGTTGGATTCCAATTTGAAAATGTTGATTTCCATTTACATTGAATTATGCATTTGATATAAGAGATAAAAGTGCAGAAGAATTTAGGCATTGACCACAACCTCCATTGATAATGGAGTGCATTATTACATCCCTTGCATTTATCCCTGCTAGCAAATGAATAATTCAATATAAAGAGAAAGGTGAAGCTTTTATTTCTTTGCAAGTGTAATTTTCTCCCTCCATCGTTTTCACAATCGTAGAGTAATTTTATTCCTCCATCTTTTTTTCACAAATATCTTGCCAATGAAGGTTGCATACACTCACTTTGTGATCTTCCAAATCTTTTGGTCTACTTGAACTAATCTACAAAACGATACCACTTTGGTCTTGGTGGAGGTAGGGTTTGAATTGTAGCCAGCTTGGGGTGAAAAGGACGGAACAAAAGTATTATCATGATGTGAGAATTTTCCCTACAATAGGCCAAAAAATCTGTGTTGTGTTGTGTTTTCAGAGTGTTCACACATTAGATTAGGGTTCAAATAATTGTAATGGTGAAGTGTGCAAAGACAAAGGAGTTGTTGCAATGTTGCACCCTGAAGAGTAACGACAAGGTCATTAAAGGTATGTAGTAGCTAAAATAAATAACTATTATTTTGTATCAAATTATGCCTTCACGTAACATATACCCTAAACTAAAATCCACCTAGTCTACCATCATTTTTTTTAAACAGTGAGAAACTCAGTGATTATGCATGCTCAACATTGGAACGAGTCACCTTATGTAGCGTGGGTTGAACCAACTGAATTCTACGAGAGAAAGAATATGAAGGTTTGAGTCTGCTCGTTTTATCGACCAGAGGACTCAAAACATGGTCGGTGCCTATTCCATGGCGCCAAGGAGATTTTCTTGTTGGACCACTATGACACCTAGATCTTGGTCACCATTAAGGATATGTGTGTAGTCCACAGTTTCAGAATTATGTGAAACTCAAAAGTGCAAATAGAGAAGACTATTTTTGAGAGTTGGAATATAATGTGCATTGTATTCGAAGCACCCAATGATGTCCAAGATTTGGTTTCATATTGGTCCGACAAGAAAATGTCTTTGGCACCATGGAATAGGAGCTACCCATGTTTTGAGACCTATTGTCGATAAAACCAATGGACTTGGACCTTAACGTTCTTTCTCGTGCGACATTCAACTTCTTCAACCCACAATAAGTAAGGCAGCTCATTCCATGTCCCCATGAGAATCTGCGAGGATGTTGCTTTGTTCAAACTCAGGGACATACTTTCTCAGTATTTCATCATTCCCCATCTTGTATACATGCCAAGCAATGATAGAGAAATCTATTGCACGCACCACTAATTCCTTCTTTTTATTGGACAGAGTATCCTTCTGGCATACTTCCAATTGTTAGAAAGCATATTATATATTCAAAATGTCAATCTATGATGTGCATGGCATAGAGCTATGCATGAGGTAATCCTTCCTCCAAACTAGTAGGTTCCTCCCCTGTCTCTATGTGCGACAGGTGGTCTGGTCCTCCTTTCAATCGTCCAAGATTCACAACAACATCAAAATTGTACTCGTGGAACAATAAGAGCCATCTGCAAATCCCACCCCTCCCGCCCCCAACAGAGGCTTATTGACCAGGTACTGCAGCGTTGAGTACATGTGAATCTCCTCAGGTTGGGGCTTTTCTCCACAGGGTTGTATCCATGTGCATGGATCATTCTATCCATCATACTTGTCTATAAGTCACATCTTAGGTTTCCCAAATCGTGCTCGCATTATTCTCCTACATTTGCGCCAATCATCAAAGCTTCCTTTGTGCATACCCCACCATCTTGTGGGTGTCGTGCACATTACCCAATCGAAGGCCTGGAAGAGTTTTTCTATGACACCTCCCTTTCAAATGCATCCAAGAAGGTATCTACCTCATTTAGACCTTCATAAGTTGGCATATTCCTTTCTTCTGATGACACACAACGTAACATCCAGGTCATCATATTGCAATTCAATGTAGTTACTTTGTGTAACTGATTCTATGAGCATTCTATTTCTTCGTTAGAATATGAAGTGCAATAACTCTCGCACTCCCATGTAATCCACCCATCCGCAGTGGCATTCACCGAGTCTTGGTCTCTACATCTTATCTTATAGATGCAGTCCAGATCATTATCACTCTCATAGTCATAGACTGGTTCCGCATAGTGCCATCCTTCAGCAAGATCTAGGGGTATTATTATGCACAATGATTTCTTCTCAAATATCATCTTTTTATTCTTCAGATTGCTTACCCCGTTCATATCAGTAGCCCATAAAATTCCCAAGAGTGCAGGGTAGGGATTGCTGTCATCAACAATCTTTATTGCTTCAAAATCTTCCAATGTGCTCGCTCCCTCAAAATCCATGGTTACTCCTTGCAATCGCCCATGGGTATGATTTTATGTTGATTCACCATCATTAATTGAATCACAGACCATTATATCACATAACTTCTCATTCACTCCCATGTCTGCTTCAGTGAAACATTCACATTTGATCCCAAAGCCAGAATGACTTGATCCATCCCGCATTCTCCAATCTGCGTGGTGAGTGTCATTTCACGCCCCGTCCTTGTTTTATGCTTTCTAATCTTTTGAGCTACGCGTAGTTCTCCTGGCACAGTCCTAGTACATCTGTTGATGAGTTCCTATCACCCTTTCATAGCCTTACTGTCACAAAATAACTTCATATAGGTTTTGAGAAAAGTAGTGAGTATAGAGGGGTCCATCTTCGACTGAAGCTTATCTTTGCTTCCTGAAGTGGAGGCTTCATTGAAGCTTTTCTTAGCTTCCATGAAGGTTTTCCAACCATGCTCCAAATCAAACTAAGCCTCCCTCATTAGGGCTTTTTGAATGGAGGTACTGTCTTCTGGCTATTTCCCCTTGTCATTTGCCGTCATGATTCCACTTCAGAGCATTATATTTGTGTTCAGATCTTCCTTGCACAACTCAGACCTCATCATCTCCAGGTTTTGAGTTAGGGGAGAAGGTAGTGACTCTTTGACATGTATTCTAGCTATCAGCGTAGGACAATCTTGTTTTTCATGATCAAATAGTGTGCAGTACTTGCACGACGAATGCATTGGATTAGCTCAATCGCAGGGATAATGTCTTGGTCCTCCACAATTTTAGTAAATCAACTATCCTCAACCTCTACAAGGTGTTCCTCCACCTTGGCCTTGTCCACACCCCTGAAATCTTCTCCGCATCATCCCTACATTCTGGTTAAGGGGCCATGTTTCAACTTGAACCCTATAGGTAGGAGTTCTATCCATAATCAATAATGTCTCCTACAAGTACACTTATCATGTCCCATCGATCTACAAAAGCCACAGAATAACTATTGTGGAGTTTTTGTATACTTCTGTAGCAAGTGGTAGTTATCCATGGCATGCTTTCCAGCTATTTGATAGTTAGCACACCACAAAGCAGGTGTTGTGCTATGTTTTTCTTAAGCTTCCAACCTTAAAGGCATTAGTCCTCCTCCTGCAAGGTAATTTGTAAAGACCGGGTAGTCGTCTTTTTCATGACACTAACTCTTGCATTTTATGCACCATACTTCTTCGCGAACCTCTGGCCGAACCTTCCTATCCTGCTTCAAGCCTTGCATCTCAAGGCACAAGTTCTTCACCTGCGCATGGATCTGCTGAACTCCTATATTAGGATCTTGTATCGTAGTCTCATGTAGTCTCATGGAAATATCTGTGGCCTCTGTCTGAATTGCTATCTTCTGATGTGATAGCACACTTCTTAGGTGTGGTAGTAGCAAAGCCAAAAACCACTCACAATGCTTTCCATTTGTCAAATTTATGTTGGCTTCATGGATCATACATTTTAGCCTTTAATCTAGTTCGCAAGGCATCTCACCTAGTAACATCATGATCTCTTTGAATCCAACAATCGAATGTGCTTTAGATTTAGGCCTCGTAAATTCCTTATTCATTGCTGCTTGGATGTCTGCTACACTAGAATTCAGGTTATCACTAGAGTACTTAATATCCCAGGTTAGCACGCGATCTTGTAGAGCACTAACCAATGTCTCTTTCTTTATATGGTCATCTACAACACCTTGGGCTTCCCATAAAACCCTCACAATGAACCAGAATTGGTCTGGGTCCTCATTTCCCAAGCCTTTGGACAAAGGAAACTTCACTATGTTTTCCATACTAAATCGCGATGGAGGCGGAGGTGGTATGGGTGAAGTTGAAGGTGATGGAGGTGAAGCTGATGGTGGTGTGGGTGGAGGTGGAACTTGTAGAAATACTTGTCTTATCAACTGAATAGCACTTCGTGGAGAGACCTTCACAATCACTTCTTCATCCCCTCATGGAGGTGAAATCAAGGTGTTGTGCTCTTGACCCTTATTTCCATCATTTGTATCAATTCTTCTGCTTCTCGTAGACATGAACATCAAGGAAGCTACATAACCTGCTTTTCGCATAACAACATTTTAATCCAAGTATTCAAATATTTTACGTACTTACTTCGCGGTCCTTGGAAAAAGCGTCGCTCTGCATTGCTATAGCCAACTAAGGTGTTAACCATGAACTCAATAACAAATCCTCCTATAATGCGATTGAGCCAATGATTGATGATGCACACAATATTATGCTCTGACGCTTCCATCCTTCTCACTAGCTTTGGGGTCCACACAATAGGACCATCATGTTTCCACCTTCCTTAGCTATCTGCTAGCTTCGTGATCCACTCATATAGCTCAGTAAGTAAGGACATGAAAAAGATTTCGTATATCTCCACATACATGTACTTGTCTAGCCGTTGTTCTTTTAAGAGTCGCGAGTTTCTATTTTCTTGTGTCACAAACTCATGAATCCTTCTATCCAACCAACCTTCAATTTCTTTCTTAGTTTGATTCCAATGATATGACATCACACATCTCTTATGTTGATTCCAGTCCCAACAATGAAACCATTTGTTGGCTTGTGGGGGCCTGAGCCATGTTTCTCATTAGTTAGCCAAATAAATCCCTATATTACTAGTGCTTTCGGCATCATCCCATAGAGCGTAGACTGAAGTCTTGCCCGAAGCAGTATGAGGGGATGTTGGAACCAAGTTTCTGCGCCCTTGAGATGGTTGTGATGTTGGTTTATTCCAACCATACCTGCCTTCACGTAGGTTTCTTATCCCTCTTCTCTAACCTTCAATACCTCCGTGAAATATTACAATCAGCTTCTACGCAACCCTAACTAGGGGCTAAAGCCCTTTGGCACTGTTAGGGCAGTGAACCGTGATATCTCCCAAACTAAGTATCTTACTTATATTATTATTATATCTTATTTTTTTCGCATAAAGAGATGTTCTTACTTGCATTCACTTAGCCAATACAATTATACACATACACACATCATATAAGCATTAGAAGTGAAATTCATATCCAATGTAACAGATTCATAAATAGGAAATAAAGACACATAAGTTATAGAATACTTCTCTTTATTGCTAATTCGAGATCATTACAGACTCGAATCGCCTTGCGCCCTCCGCTACAGGGGTTCACACACTCACCTGTAGACTTCTAGGCCTCTGCGCACTTAGCGATAGAACCTCTACCTACGCTACAACCCAACCTAGACTTCTGCTCCAAAGATATGACTCAATTCATCATCATTGATTAGTTTTTTTAAACTACTTAGAGCTTAGCTCTATTCATACAATCCCATGCTTTGTGGAGCATGTATATATTTTCTACAGATGACGTTACATTTTCAAAATTAGGGTAGACAACCTTGTGACTCTTTAACAACTATGTGCTCTGTGACCACAAAATGCGGAGTATTTACATTTGAATTACAAAATTGCAAAAAAATATGGGATCTTAGCCCCAAAACTTCCTTTTGGGGATCTCACACCCAACAAAAGTTGAGGAAAAGAATAGTTGATCTAAATGGTCAACAAGAAGAGGCTAGCATATTTAATGGAAGTTTAACCATTCAGCTAGATGAAAGAGAAGCTCACTGTAAGAGACTACAAGTTGTAGTAGTATCATTGAGACATTGTTAGGATATTCCGACACATAGGAATAGTTAAGTTCAACTTGGTCTAGTATAGAGTTAGGTATAGAGTTAGGTAAAGTGTGTTTCTTTACCGTTGTACATTTTGTAACTTACAATCCGACGGTCACGATATGTAG
>APFE030443604.1:260516-364122 GCA_000404065.3 Pinus taeda | reverse complement strand
AATTGGTTCAAAGCTATTTTAAGAGAGTAGAGGTCTTGGGTTCAAATCTCCATTTTGTAGGGGCGTTTTTTTTTCATTCCCGCACATTCGCGCACTTTGCCGGTGACTTCAACAATTTTTTTTCAAAAAGCCATAACTTCTTCATCCGGAAGCCTTTTTCAGAGCCGTTTTTTTTAAAACAGCCTAATTTTTTCGAGATCTATCCATTGGAACACTTACTTTCAGCATCTTCAGCTTCAGTTTTTTTTTTAAATGGAAAGTCCATGCCAAGTCATTCTTGACAGCACTAACTACTTCCAATGGGTATCCTACATGGAAGATTTACTTAGAAGTAAAGGTCTCTACAGAATAGCCACGGGCCAAGAGAAGAAACCAAAAGATGAAGACAAGGTTGCAAAATGGGAAAATAGACAAGATCAAGCACGTGGTTTGATAGGGATGTCTATTTCTCCTGATCTTAGATTCCATATTGCAGAACTTGATACTCCTCATGAAGCATTGGAACAAATCACTAAAGTTTTTGGGATTAAAAATGAAATTAGAGCCCATCAACTTGAAAATGAGTTGCTTACATTGGATCCTAATAATTTTTCTTGCATTGAAGATTTCTTGTCCAAATTCAAGACCCTTAGATATCTCTTGGAAGGTGTTAAGGTTAAGAAAGAAGATAGTAACCTTATTTATTCCATCCTTACTAAGTTGGGACCAGCCTACTCTGTATTTGTTTCCACCTTCCATTCTACAAGGGAAGCTTTCATTTGTCAAGGAAAAGACTACAAGGCCCCTTCCTTTGACTCTTTTTGTGATTCTTTAATAAGAGAACAAGAAAAACTCTTACACCTTGGTCTTCTTAATCTTGGAAACTCTTCCAAGAAAGCGTTAGCCGCCCAGCAGCAACCAAATTTAAAGAATCCTAAGAAGTCATATCCTAAAAAGAATGGTCCTAAACCAAACAAGGGTCCTAAGCAAACGCAGTCTCAAAATGAAAGATCATTTCAGCAAAATGATAAGACCAATAAAAACAAATGGAAGAAGACTGATAGACATTGTAACTTTTGTAATCGAGATGGCCACTTAGAATCTAAATGCTTTAAGAAGATGGAAGCCTTGGAAGCCGCAATGAAGAACATAACATCCATGTGGAGCATTCTTCTACTTCAACTTCAAGTTCATCTTCAGGAATGGCACTTTCTGCATGTCGTTGTCAATCATCTCAGTCTGGTTATGCATTAAATGTATCTTCTTCTTCTCATTCTCATGAGTGGCTCATTGATTCTGGAGCCTCTTATCACATGGCCAAAAACAAAGCCATGTTTTCTTCTTTACATGATTGTAACACCAAAAATATATATGTTGGTGATGATAGATCTCTTAATGTTGTAGGGACTGGAACTGTTCATCTAGACAATGGTCAGTTTAATGATGTATTATGTGTTCCAACCTTATCCAGCAACCTTCTATCTGTATATCAGGTAACTCATTCAGGTGAAGGTAAAATTGTTGAATTTTCACCTCATGATGTTGTAATCAAGGATCTAAGAGATCCTAAACAGATTCTAGCTACTGGTATTGCTGATGATTCCACAAGGTTGTATAAGTTTCACAACTTTGGGTCATCAAATCTTCCCTCAGTATTTGTTGCTCATAATGATGAAGTGAGCAAACTTTGGCATGAGCGATTTGGTCACTTAAACTATCGCTCCCTTCAGCATCTATGTAAGAAAATATGGTGACAGGTCTTCCTATGGTATCTTGCAGAGATGGTGTTTGTTCCGGATGTGTACTCGGAAAACATCATCGGGACAATTTTGAAAAACGTGCCTCTTGGCACGCCTTAGCCCCTTTACAGCTTGTGCACAGTGATTTTTGTGGTCCACTTCCTGTTGCTTCATTCTCTGGCTGCAAGTATTTCTTAACTTTCATTGATGATTCTCCAGATGCACTTGGGTATACTTCTTAAAACTCAAGAGCGAAGTATTTAACACATTTTTGGCCTTCAAAGCCTTTGTTGAAAAACAATCTGGACATCAAATTCTTAAGCTAAGAACTGATAATGGTGGAGAATATGTTAAAAACACATTCATCAACTTTTGCACCGAAAATGGAATTCAAATGCAACATACTGTTCCATACACTCCACAACAAAATTGTGTAGCTGAAAGGAAAAATCGCACCTTAAAGGAAATGGCTAATTGTATGCTGCAATCTAAAGGACTCAGTCTTAGTTTTTGGGCCGAAGCAATTAATTGTGCAAATTATATAATAAATCGCACTCCTACTAAGGTTCTAAAGAATATCACTCCAGAAGAAGCTTGGAGTTCCATTAAACCAGATGTAAGTCACTTTCGTATTTTTGGAAGTGAAGCATGGGCCCATATTCCAAAACTCAAATAAAGAGTTGTCTCAATACCATAAGCTTGAGGAGAGCACAAAGGCTTTAAATGATACACTTGTGAAGTATAGATCTTCTCTCATTAAAACCAGTTTAGGTTACAAAGAAAAAAAAGCTGCAAGTTATGAAGGCTGAAGGGTCAACTTCCTAGGTAAAGGAAATTCGAGGTTCCAACAACAACAGATCGAAAGAAGTTGTTGTCCGTCAATGATAAGGGAAAATAGGGCAAAAAAAATTGGTAAGAAGAAACAACAAGAAGAGTAGTAGAAGACAACCAAGAACATGTTGATTTGGGGTAGTGTCGGATGTGATATAGCCACAAAAAATGGTAGAGAGGCTAAGGATCATGAGATCTCGAATACCCAGAAAGGGTTTGGGAAGATTCAAAATAGCTTGGGAGATATTAAAATTCTTAATATTTTTAATGGAGTCCCTAAGTCTAAACTTAGGGAAAATAAAATATTAAAGTGAATTAATAGAAAACTTTGTTGGAATGGTCCAAAAGTCATGGATCAAGCCAGATCTAATCTTACCCATTGATTAGGGACTTAATCTCGACCGTTGATTTGTCAACAAGAAAAGTATAAGAGGATGGTTGAGGGTGACTTGGAGAACACACCAAGAGATCAAGATTTCGACTTTTTGGGGCTTGGTTTGGTGAGAAAGTTGAGAGAGTGATCATATTTGTAGCTCAAGAGTAGTGAATATAGAAGCAGAGAGGAAAAGATAGCATTGGGAGGATCAACATAGTATCCAGAGAGACAGATGCAGAACCAGCCAAGGGTTCACGCAGAGCCTCCCACGGCTCACACAAAGGTAGCCAAGAGCTCTGCAGTGTCTCAGAGGGCCAACATGAGTGATGTAGAGGGCACAAGGATTGACACAGTGCCTCCAAAGGTTGACGCAGGCCAATCTATAGTCATGTTATGCTAACATTGGGTCAGAAAGAGCTGACGCAATCCTTAGAGGCTGATGCTGGGGTCTCGTGGGGAAAATTGGAGCTGTGGAGCTACCAAAGTGTTTATCAAGGGTTTTAGCTGGAATATCTGCTTCCAAGTTCAAAGGTGGTACTGCTTATTTTTCTATTTATTGGGTGAGCTTCATTTGGCACCCAGATTGTATTCTGAAAGTACTTAATAAATCAAACCCTCAGATAACTGCACCTATTTTCCTGCATTTTCATTTTTCGGGGACATTATTCCAGAAACAATGGTCTCACTTGTGTGCTTGTTTCTATTTCCTTTAGTTGATGATATGTAATGCGTTGAGCATGTAACTGTATTTATTTCAAGTATTTTCATGGTAAATAACTTGTTAATTAAAAAAACAAGTAGGTATGAATAAATCACAAAGTGTATGAAGGGTTTCTAACGTGTGAAACTTAGAAATTCCAATAGAAATAACAAGGGGTAATGAAAGGAAGTAATGCAAACTTCCATGGAAGGCATGTGGGAAACTAGCAGAGCTCCTTTCCCATCCAAGGACAAAGCTATCAAAGAAAATGTTTCTTCAGTGCTTAAAATCCCTTTTATGGGTATGTTTTTATTGCAATAATTTTGAGCATAAGCCATAGACTGTAGATGACATGGAAGAAAGTGTGATTCCTTGTCTAGACTCAACCTAACAATTCATAAAGACGATATGATAATGCATGTTAATAGTAATAGAAGTCTTGAAAAGAGTGTTGTCAAGAATAGTAACTAATCTTCTCCATTATTAAGCCAAATCGAACACTACAACTTTGGCAACTTTAGGCATGAGGAAACACACTTCATATATGGGGAGGAAAATAATTCTTCTCAGCATATGCATGCAAGTGTAATAGCTCGAGATTTGAAGACAAGAAGAAATAGTGGAGTAGAGGAATACAAGTTTATCTGTAGTGCTCAATATCAAAAGAGAAAGATGAATAAGAAGAAGACTAGGAAGAATGATCCTCTTACTCTTGCACTAGAACCTTGTGTAAGAAAAAGAGGAAGCAAGAAGATATGGGTTAAGAAATATGAATTGAAGGAGAATTTTCCTCTAGCCATGTGCAGCCAAGAGAAATCCCAAGCATGGGAAAAGAAGAAGCTGAAAAATAATTCTCCTCTCATGACTTGACTATTAAAGGTTTGGATGAAGGAGGAAAATGATCTTCTCAGGTGGAGTAGATCCTCTATTTTTCTTGAGTAAAGAAAGAGAACGACCTCAAGGGAGTTCGAATAAGTCAAATGCATGATGCTAGAAAGAATAGATATAAAGGTGCATCTGCTTATTTAAGGTATGGTCAAGTCCCCTTGCTGATTACAGTAATGTACTTTTTTATTTCAAAATTATAAATATTGAAAGATAGAGAAGGAGTGAAGCTAGCTAGGTTTGAGGGGGAGTACACAACAAAATTTTATGTTGTGTAGAGAAAATTAGCTACCACATAAGGGTGGAATGAAAAGAATCACTCAAACAAGAAATGCCCACAAGATTAGTCACGATGTAGATGCTCACAAGAAGTGAGCATAGAGGATGAAGCAATAGTGACAATGAAAAACAATCTCAAATCATCACTAACGATTGGAATTTGCAGCAACAACCATAGTGAGAGTAATTTTAGTTGGTATCAATTTCTCTTTAACTGGTGAAAAAGATGGATTGGAAAAAATAGTATTTAGCTACCAACCATAACATGTCAAAAACTAGAGGAATTAAAAGAAAAAGCCATATATATTTAGTGGGAGCATATCACATATTTCTAGTTTTAGAGTAATAACATCTATTAACCCTTGAAGAGAAGTCTACATCGGGTAATTCACAATAGAAGATAGACCCTCGTCATCTATAGTCATTGATTAGATGGGGGAGAAGAAGTATCATGTGTCCCTTTGCCATTAATGTTAAAAGGGGGGAGAATCTTATTGTAGAACAAGTTGTGATGGCCCAAGAAGAGGATAAAAATCCATTGGTGTCTCATGCAAGCAGATGTGTGGAAGTAGAATGAGGATTGGCCATCAATGAGGAGAAGTTAAGAGGTGTTTCCATCAATGCCAAAGGTAGAGATTGTTGGATAGTTGGCATTGCCTATCTGACTGGTGGTAGTAAGTGTGTTGACATTCATGCTTGGATATCAAGCTGGGAAGTTTACACTAGGAATTTCCTAACAATTAGCAAGTTTAATGGCATTGATGTCAGCAAGATTAGCATGGATGTATGTGCTAGCATGATGTTAGGAAAAACAACATTGATTTCCACCACGTGAGCTATGATAGTTGTAGATGCTAGCATATATGTGCTTTGTGTATCAAGCTCATGGGGAGTCCCATGGTTGGTGCAGTGCTATGTAGAGACATCATAGTAAGAGACCTATTGGAGTATCCACAAAATTATGACTATGGTGGTTGGGAGTCCCATGCTTTAGAAGATATTCTACATCTAGAGAGAAAACTAGATACTCTTGGAGATAATATAGGTGGTTAATGATCAGAAATAGATTCCCAATGGTACGTGGAAGTCTAGAAATGGATCTCGGGATCAAAATTTATTGATAACCGAAGTAAGGAAATTTCAGAACTTCGGAACTTTGGAGGGTCAAAGTCTTAGTCAATTGGAAGCAGGCCGAATATCATATCCCTAAATCTTGGAACATTGGAACATCAGAGGGTTGGAATCTCAGAGGGTCAAACTATTAGTAAATCTAAGCATGTTGAATATCAGATCCCTGAATTTTGAAACCTCAGAAATTCTAAGTGTGAGAGTTTCAGAGGGTCACAGTCTCGCAAATGGAATTTGAGGATGTCAAAAGCTCAAAAACATTTGGTGTCAGAAGGTTGTAACATTGGAGCTTAAAATTTATAATTAAAAGAAACTCGAGATAACATTGAATGAAGGAAGCATGTTGAATTTCAGACTGCAAACTTTGGAACCTTAAAACCAAGGAAGGTAGGAATTTTAGAGCCTTGAAATTTTGGAACTTCAAAATTTCAAAATTTCATAAATTCTTATAAATTGATTTTTTTGAAAATCGTGGAGGGTTTCGGGGAGTAGAGATTTATAAAGGAAATCATTTGCAAAATAAAGGATCAAGGTGCCCTTTTCTCCCTTATGAGAGATGACACATGGCAATATTTGATTGGCCCTCAAGATCTGATGGTGGCAGATGACATCAACATGACATAGATGTAAGGAGGACACATGGTAGTCAGTTTCAACATTATTGAGTGGCATAACACAAAAAATTTTAGTGACATGTTTCACCACTAAGGAGATGCCATATGGGGTTGATGACATGAGAATGATGTCATCCTCGAAGTATATTGGAGATAGAAGATTTCATAACTCCTTAGTAATTGCATTTTTCAGAAAGTTTTGATACATGGAGTTGTGATTTTGTTGGTGTTTGGTTGTGAAGCACAAAGAAACAAGGGCATAGAGCAAGTCTTAGCACCTAAATTCGATAAATATGCCATGTGTGAAGTATATTTTGGAGGTTGGACTTTTTGTAACTCCTCTCTAATTGAAATATGAGAAATCTTTGAAACAAGGAGCTTTTGATGATGTTTTTGTTTTGTCATTGAGCACAAGGAACCAATGATGTAGTGTAAGGCTTAGCACCTAAGTGTTATGGAGATATCACAAGGGAAGTTGTTTTAGAGGTCATATTTTTGTAACTTCTCTCTAACTAAAATTTGAAAAATCTTTGATACAGGGAGCTTCCAATGTTGTTGGCACTGAGTTGTGGAGACAAAAAAACTAAGGGCGTAGAGAAAGAAAAAAAGGAGATAAGCCCTTGATAGGATCCTAAATGACCTAACACCTAAGTTTTATGGCATTGGCCACAACACCCAATCCTATGGTGGAAAAACACTAAGAGGCAAAGAAAAGGGGGCTAAAGGCCACGATCAAAATTTCAAAATCTCTCATTTTTTTAACATCATATTAATAAAGCTACGATATGTGGAGCTACTAAATTGTAGCATAGAGGTGTCTAAAGGATGAATTAGTCAAAAACTAAGAGTAAATGGGAACAAAATAGTTGGTCGTTGGAATAATGACAACTACAAAAACTTTCGGCTTGAAGAACAGATAGGTCCATGGTTGCACAAGATGAAATAATGGAATTTGTCATGAGCTGAGACAAACCAGCCCTGAGCTTGCTCCTAGGCTATGAGGAATTCAAAGAATATGAAAGCCTGAGGGACAAGAGATTTATTCAGAGAAAGAACAACAACCTTGTTGGAGGGTGCAAGTCGATTGAGGATTTATGTCTGAGCATGCGAACACACAGGTGCACATTATCATGTTCAATGTGAAAACGATGAGTGAGAGAAAAAAGCCCATTATTATTATTTAATGAGGCTATATTGACCATGTATTAGATGCAACAATAGGAAGGAGTGCTAAGTGTAGAAGTACACGCAGTAGCGTGAATGGAAAAATGATTGCTCAGAGATAGAACATCAGTCATTTTGTTTCAGTGAAACAAAACCAAGGATTGTAGTTGAGCAAGAGTGGGGGAAGCAGCATTATTTCTAGTGAGTTGTGTGGAGAGCTCTGTTGGCATGTGTGCATGCATGAGGAGAGGCCAAGCCCACCAAATATATAAAGAGAGGCTAAGAGTGCTTATGTAGAAGAAAAAGATCCAGAGTGAGTTAGTGCTACTATGTGAGATGTGGAGAGAGCCTATGGAATAGAAGGGGTTGACAGTTGAATGTATGTTGTTGAGAGAAGTGAACCAATTGAAGAAGTATGATGTTGTAGTCAACACAAGGTGTTGAGTGGGTTGTGTATTAGTGAATGATGTTGACTAGAACAATGGGTTGGTTCAGAGTGAGTAGGGGACATAGAATGTTGAGTGGGATGTGTATTAGTGAATGTTGTGGAGTAGAATAATGGGTTGTTGAAGACTGAGCAGAGGACATAGAATGATGCGTGGGCCAATAGAAAAATAATTTGAAAATAGCCACAAAGGCTGCCAATTAGAGTGACAAATAAGTTTTCTTTTGAGTGTGAGTTGGATCATACATACAAGAAGTTGGTGGTTCCATCTCTAGTTGGTGTCTGAGAAGGCTTGGGGGTTGGTGCCTCCTGCAAGATGGTGCTTACAACAAACCTGATGAAACCCAGAAATGGGTAACTATATGGGCTCATTCTACCTATTATTTTGATTTAATCCACCATTCTAAATAGGTTTGTGCATGTTTTTTAATATATTTATGTCAATAGAGTGAATTGGGTTAGTCATTTTGCCATGTAGTCTAATGAATGTTTATTGCAAGTTTTTTGGACGATTTTGGAGAAAGACAAGGAATTTATGAGGAAATGGCAACCAATCTCGAGGGAAATAGGGAAGAGGACTTGTAGGAGGGGTGTCTCCTTCATTAGTGACCCCTTCCTTGAATTCTCCATCAACAACTTGGAGTACAAAGGCTCACATTGATGATTCCAAGGGGCAACCGAGAAAGTCATGTAGGGCTGCTATTATCTTCAGTTCTAGGAAGTCGAGCTACTTAATTTTAGGAGGGATGTTGGGAGTCCGCATTGGTATAATAATAAGGCTTAGAGCCTCAGTAGGTTATCCATTTCTTATTATATTTTCGTACTTTTGTACAGCATTGTACTCAGCTCATTTTCGAGCTCTTTTTGAGAACAATTTTTATGTGATGTAACTGCTATTTTTGATAATAAAGATGAACGAAGTTTTGAGCCAGCATTAATCTTTCCCAGAGGGTTAAAGCTCTTGGGTTAGGGCCCAACCCAGGCTACCCAACACCTCCTTTGTGTACTTATATGTTTTTGCTTTCATTCATGAGATAATTTATGTTGTTTAGGTTCATCTTGTTTTTGTTAAATTAGGTTGCTTTTGATGATTAGCATAGTTGTTTTTGTATCAGTTGTGCAAGTAGGTTGCTATAGTGACAAAATAAGATTCAAAAAGGCCACAACAGACCCTGATCTCCTTTCTCCCTTCTTGGGACTATGATTTGAGGTCAAGGCACTACTGCTGCCACCAAAAACACAGTTTTTTCTCTTTCATGCAACTGCTAGTGTGATAAATTGGTTTGGAAAAGTTGATAGTAGCTTAGATTCACATGCTTAGATCATCTCCTCTTCATTTTCCATATTTCTCTCACATGATTTTTTGTTCATAAGGTATTTTTCAACATTTTCCTAGTTTTAGGTTAGAAATTAGGTTAAGTTAGACAAAACTCTATTCTTTAGTTCTTGCTTTGGTCAGTTTTGAGAAGTAAATGTGCAGATCTCTTATAGGACATCTTATCTCACCATCCCTTCATCAACAACCAGCATCAACTCACTTCTCCTAGATTTACCAACTCATTCACCACATTTCCCCATTCTACCCTAATTTCTGTGTTTTTCCATAAAGTTGCTTTCTTTACCTTTGAACAAATCCATCCATCTCACTCATCCCTGACCTTCCTTGACAACTTCTAGACTCCTCAACACATTCATCCAGCCTTCATTTCCCTTTTCCCATCATTTTTCCACATTCAAACCTCCAAAAACCGCTTTCAACCTCCTCCTGTAGATCCTCATGTAGAACTTCGTGTAAATCCCCTGCAGCCTCTTGCAAAATTTCCTGTGAGTGATTTTTCGAAGTCTGATCACAATGGAAGTCTTTAGAAGGGTACTAGGGGCTTCTTAGGACCCCTCCACACCTTCCTCATCATCTGCAAAAGCCAACTCCATATTCCTTTGCCACCAAACCTCTGCACAGTCACAACCAGTCAAATCACAAGCATAATAATTCCACATAAAAATACTTAAAAGTACAAAAATATGATTTCTTCTCATTTCTCTTTAGAAGTATCTTGAATAAATGTAGCTTATGTTTTCAGTAGTCAATGGCACCCATTTCAGTAGTTTCCATCTCTTTTCTTGCAAAAGTAGGGTTAGTGGGCAAACTAGGGTTTGCTAGGGTTTGTGTTTCATTTCAGTTTTCATTCTCTTTCTACAAGTAAGATAGCCCCTGTAGGGTTAGTTTCCTTCCATCACAGTCAAAGCTTCTTCTGGGAACTCATAGAAGTTGGCTTAAGCTCCTAGTGAACTTGCGCAAGCTAATCAAGTGACAACCTAGAGTAAGAGCTAGTACTTGTGCATATAGCATCATCGCTTCCAAGTTTGTTACGAACTACCAGGTTGATAAAAGTAAAGAAGGGAGCCCTATGAGTTGAAGCATTATCGCTACAATACTGGAGCTCACCACTCTTTTTGGCATCATTGCTGGGGAAGTGTTAGAGTATTTTGTGATTACTACTTTTCTTCTGTTTACCACTGCAACATTCTTCTAAGTAGTTTATTTTAGCAAAAGTAGAGTAGTTGTTTCATTTCAATTCCGCGATTTCAATTCTACAATTTCCAATTCAGCGAATGTAGATTAGTCATTTCCCGCTTTCATTTCAATTCTCCAATTTCATTTCAGCAAGCATATATTATGCATTTCCTACTTTCATTTCAATTCTGCAATTTCATTTCAGCAAGCGTAGATTAGGCATTTCCTACTTTCATTTCAATTCTGCAATTTCATTTCAGCAAAGTAGATTAGTCATTTCCTGCTTTCATTTCAATTCTATAATTTCCATTTCAGCAAGATTCATTTCAGTTAGCTGTAATTTGTTATTCAATCCAGGTACAAGAAAAAAACAAAAATCACACGAAAAGATATTTCCTTTCATGCCTCGTAGGAATAGAGACAATTCAGGAAAATTCATACCCAATACCCCCACCACATCACTAAGTCACCCTTTTCTCTTATTTGGTGGCAGTGATCCAGAAGAACCCATAAGTGAACCTCTAGAGATACAAGAAAATCCTATAACAGAAGAAGAGCAAGAAACCATTCCTCCTGAGACCATGGTTGAAAATAAAAATGTTAGAGGAAATGGGGAAAGAATACAAGGTGCCTTTCCTATTCGAGAGACCAATGGGGACACAAAGATGAAAAACATAAGTCCTTCAGCCTTACCTCACTTCCATGGATTCACTACCAAAGACCCTGATACCTTCCTGTTTGAATTTGTTGTTCTTTATTGAACCTATGACTATGCAGAGGATGAGCAGAAGTTGAAGCTGTTTCCCTCTACCCTCAAGGATGTAGCATTGCGCTAGTTCATTGGGTTACTTGGAAACAATATCATAACTTGGGCTCAGATGTAGCAAGCCTTTAACAAGAAGTACCAAGACAATTGTAAGTCAAAGGATACCAAGGAAGAAATCTTTTGAATGACCATGGGAAGTGATGAATCTTTAGAGTATTATGAAGAAAGGTTTCAACTCAGTTATAAAAGGGCCAGGTGTACACTTGACCCCAAATCTTTGAAGTTGGTTCTACTCAGAGGAGTCCCTGAAGACCTTCTACATACCCTTCATTTGCTGGCTAGGGGAGACATCTACCAACTACCTTATGATAAGTCAGCTAGAAAGAGAGGTAGGGAAGTCAACATTTAGCCAGTACATCCTCATCCAGTTCATCCCTTAGAAATGAACTTGAGAATTGGCTGGAAGATTTCAAGAGCAAGGTGAGGTAGACTTTTGCCATGCAAATGGATACCTGATCCGGATTTAAACAGGAACGCAAAAAAATACAGAGATAACCATATACACAAATATGCAGCGGAAATAATACTTCATTTCATTAATGGAAAATACTGAAATATGCTTACAACCAGAAATGGAAATAAACCAGCTAGGGCGATGGTAGCTTATCTCTGTGAAGAGATGTGGTGACTACATGCCTCTGAATTGTTCTGAACTGTGTTACAATGAGGCTCGAAGGCCTATTTATTGTTGAGAAACAATGGAAAACCCTTCACATTCCAAAACCTAACCCCAGAAGATGAAACGCCAAATTGTGGGCCCCGTTTTGGGTAAATTGGTACATCAATTTCCCAGGGTCGTAACTTTGGCATACGATATTCGTCTGACGCGTATGATAGCTCGTTAGAAAGATCTATTCGAGAACTACCACTTTGGGAAGGGCAACATGGGTCCATGGACCCATGTTGCCCTTAGATTTACCAAAAAACGTCGTTTAGGGCCTCAAAACGGCTCCGGAAGTTCAGGACTCGAAAAAACTGCTAAAAATAGTAAATTGTGCTACATTTACGGAAACTGAAAAACTGAAAGAGACAGTTGCGGGGGTCCAAATGGGATAGGTGGGTTGCCACCAACATCCACCTGGATCAATAATACCAGCCTCCACCATGGGTTTGTTGTGGTGACTCTTATGTTATGTTGGGTGGAGGTAATGAAGCTGGGCTCCTTCTCTGCTACTCCAGAGAAGCCACTTCAGTTAGTTTCGAGGATGCTCTCTGCTAATTTGGGTTCTCGTCAGATTGTATACTTGGCTGGCCTGTGCCCTGCTTCTCTGGCTGCTCGATCTGGTATCCACAAAGGTGTCGTTGTTGTTTTCATGCCTTGACTCCGCCATAGGATGATAAGCCGAAGAGGCACCCGTTGGAGGGCACCCTCTATCCCTTCATCCTTCACTCGCTCTAGTGACTTCATTTCTCATGGGAGAGGACGCATTCTGAGGCCTAGTCAATTTCTTGAGCCCAATTCTCCAGGCTCCTCATCCTCGCCCTGTTTCAGCTCTGCAATCTTCAGTTTTAACTGCACTTTGAACCGTCCCAGGATCACTGCTCATGTCTCGATGCTATTTCTCAAAGAAGCACAGGAAGGGGGAGAGACTAGCTCTCCTCAGGAGGACCTAGGCTCCGTCGCTGTGCCGAATCCTGGCTCTCCGCGAGTGATGGCGATCCCAGTGAGTAATGTCAATGATACGGTGTAGGAGCCAACTGCCCCAGGTTTGAATGTGAATGATGATGCTCAAGCTCAGGACTTGTCCGATGTGGGATGGTGCAGAATCATGGAGGAGCCCCCAAATGTCTAATTCATGCTTGGCGGCTCTGTCTCAGGTTATGCGGCCCAGTATAGAGGGCTTTTTGCTATAGTTGAAAAGTTTTTTAATAGTTGTTAAGCCAAGGTTCAATTCACATTTTTTTTTGGAAATTCATGTAAGCACAGTAAGGCTAAGATGCAACTGCAACCTCTCTGTCTATGCTTGTAAGGATCCCCTGCATGGAACTACAAACTCTCTATCTAGTCCAAATTCTCAATCTTGTTCAAACTTTTTGTCTTGGACAATTTTCTGTTTCATTCTGCCTTTCCTTCTGGGCAACTGTTTCTTACGATAGTCATGATTTAACTGTACACCTTTTATGTGAATAATATAATAGTCTTACTTAGAAAAAAAAATAGAGAAACCAAGAATGCGAGCTATAGCTGCTTGGGTAATTGCGGGAGTATGAAAAAACAAGATTTGGGATTTGACTTTGTTGATGTTGGCTCGTGAGGCGTCAGAGAAATACGTCAATAACATTTTGAGCTGATGAGCTTCCTGGACTGAAGGATGACCAAAAAGAATATTTTCATCAACAAATTGCTGGTGGGTAAAAGCGGTAGAGTTATGAAAAGACAAACCTCTTAGAAGCTGTGAATGTTGAGCTTTTTTAATGGTTCGACCACATCCTTCTGCCATAATAACAAAAAGGAAGGGAGAGAGAGGATCTCCCTATCTAATTCCCCGAGAAGGATGAAAGGGGGAGGAGGGAATGTCATTTATCAGAATCAAAAAGAAGGAGGAGGAGATAAGGCTCATGACCCACCTAACCCAGGGAGGCGCAAAACCAAAAGCAGTAAGAATTTTTTTGATGTACACCCAACTTAAGCTATCAAATGAGTTAGAAAGATCTATTTTAAGGAACATACCTAACTTTCTGGATTGCTTCAAAGAGTGGATAATTTCGTGAGTTAAGACGATTCCATCTGTAATATGCCTACCCTCGATATACCCAGATTGCTCAGGCGAGATGATTAGAGGGAGCAGCAGTTTGAGTCTAGAGGCCATTATTTTGGAAACAATATTGTAGATTATGTTGCACAGGGCAATAGGCCTACATTTGTCAGGAGTGTTGGGTTGAGATTCCTTGGGAATGAGGGCTATGAATGTAGCATTTATTCCTGGAAGCATCCATCTCAAGGTTCTCGACTCCTCAACAACCTGCCAAACTTCCATTTTGATCAACTCCCAGAAAGTGTGGAAAAAAATTGAGGTAAACCCGTCCGGTCCAGGCGCTTTCCCATCTTTCAATTGATGAACTGGTGCTTCCACTTCCTGTAAGTCTACAAGCCTGAGAAGGACTTGGTTATGCTCCTCTGTAATAAGTTTAGGAATGTTCCTTGTAATTTTTTCTATGGCCTGCGATCTGTCTGTGTGGGGCTCTTGATGCGCTTGCTTGAAATAGTGTATAAGTTCACTTTCAATTTCTTCATGTGTTTGCAGCTTAACGCCCTGCTCATTCTAAAGATGAGTTATGTTATTATTCACTCTGTGCTGGATTGTGGTACTATGAAAAATTTTTGTATTTTTTTCTCCATCCTTGAGCCATCTTATTCTCGATTTTTGCCTCCATAGTGTTTCTTCTTGTTTTGCTTTCTTTGAGATTTGTGATTCTAGAAGTTTTTCCTGTTCTAGTAGGTCCTCTAATCGGACTTTGATTATAATCCTCTGCTGTAGCTATTTCATATCCTTAACTAGGTCACTCTGAGACTTGAATATGTTGCCAAAGCAAGTAGGATTCCATTGTTTGATTTTTCCCTTGAGATGCTTAAGCTTCTGCTGAAATTGAATCATTTTTGTACCATTTGGAGGAGAGAAATTATTCCATTCTGTGTTTATCAAGTTGATGAAATCTGGATGAGAGACCCAGAAAGCCTCAAAGTGAATTGGTCTACAGGTTGTCTTACTAGGACGAGAGCAATGGAGGGAGATTGGCCAGTGATCTGACCCTGAGATCGGCAAGATGGAAGCGGCAAAATCTTCACCTATGTGAATTGCGTTGTCTGATAGTAAGAATCTGTCCAGACGAGAGGCTATCTGATGCATCCCTGTTCTTTTGTTGTTCCAAGTAAAAATTCCATTATTGAAGGGTATTTCTATAAGCCAATTGTTCTAAATGAAATCTTTTAGGTTGTTCCCTTCCTTATTTCCTCTGTTCCTACCTCCCCTTTTTTCTTCCAGCCTGGTGATCATATTGAAATCACCCCCAGTGATCTACAATGGGTGCATCCCGTCAGTGTTGATTGTTGTGAGGGTGTTCATGATTTCTATCTTGTGCATGGCATCCTGGGGAAAATACACATTAGTTAGAAGCCCATGTATATTGGTCCCTATTATGTGAAAATTTGCTTGTATGAAATTCTTAGTTGCGTGGAAGTTGTTGAGCAAAATGGTACGAGCGTCACATATGATTGCTAAGCCTCTAGACACTCCATCAGCATCCATTACAGTAGAGAGACCTCCTAGCCATGCTTTTACTACAATTTTTTCTAGAGCTATTGAGTTGTATTTGGTTTCTTGCAAGAATAGGATTTGTGTTCTTTCTTGCAATATCAATTTTTTGAGTAATCTACCTTTCCCTGGGCCATTGAGCCCTCTGATATTCCATGATATTAACTTCATTGGGAAATGTTGTGGAGGGAGTTGTAGTGCTTTGTTAGCTTAGAGTACTTGCCTGACTCTACTAACATTTCTCCTATTTGGATCGTTCGTTAAACGTCTGTTTTCCTTCCACGTTTTTTGTTATCTTTGGTAATGTGTCTCCCATCCGAAAGACTGCATGTTTGTATACCTAGAGATTGTTTCCTTTGTGCCCTTGAAAGGATCACCTCCAGATTCTCTAATTGTCTATCTGGAATTTTGTCGAAGTTTTTTGTTTTACATGCCTATTCTAGACCTAAAATGTCTAGATACCCAATGTGTATACTTTCCAGTTCCTCTTCCATTTGCTGAGATTCATTTAATTCTTTAGTAGATTCTGTAGTTGGAGTCAGATTGTAGGTTGTCTGCCTCCATTCCTTTAATATTCCAAGTTAGGACATTGTGCTTAGCTGAGGATAAAGGATCTATGGGCAGAGTATCTTCTTGGAGGGACTTGACGTCTAAATGAGTGGAAATCTTGTGCTTCGTTGCTTTCCTATTAGTGGAGGCAGGAATTTCAGAGTTTCTATCCTTTTGTCAGGCTAATGCTTCAAAGTTGTTACTCGTGGAAGGCTTGGAGGAGCTGGCTTGAGGCATCTTAGGATGTGAAGCTGTTTTCTTGTGGCTTTTCCTACAGTTGGTCGCTTTGGTGAAACCATCAGACTCAGGCTTCTTTGGTGTAGAAGGGGATGGGGGTTTTTGAGTTAAAGGATAGTCCCTATATAGGTGGCCCAGGGCGTGACATTTTCTACATCTAAACGACACATGTTCATAGTCAATCAACTGAACCCATTCAACATCATCATGGAATATACTAATCGCATCCGCAACTTTGATAAATTCACCTAGAACATTTCCTGTTTCTTGTAAGGAGGCCTCTTCCCAATACTCCGTGGGAAGAGAGTACAATCTTATCCAGATTGGAGCCCAGCTGAGGTCCTCTTTATCAGGGTTGAAGCGCTCTACCCATCCTCTGAGATACAATCCAGCTGCATTGAAAAAAAACGACCCTCCATCTAAAACCCTATTCCGGTCCTCAAGACAATTGAAAATGGCCGTAAAGAACCCTTTAGGCCCCAGCTGTAGAGTGATGTGTCATTTTGGGTTCCATTTAGCTACTATCTAGCCACGTAGCATTTTTTCAGTCGACCAGAGTCCTATCAATTTGCCTATCAATGCATGGTCTCTCATATACTGTATCTTAGCATTGATTCGATGACTTGGAAGTTCTACCTTCGGACGTTTAGTTACCACTGGCTTGCAAGTGGTTTAGGTAACTTTGGGTTGTTCTTTGTCATCCGTTTTTGCCTGTGAGTTCGGATCCATGCTATCCTCTTGTTGATCCTCTGGTTTTTTGTTTTCCTCACTTTTCTGCCGCCCTATTTTCATTTGGGGGAGGCACCGCGTCCTCCCCTTGAGGGGGAATCATGAAGAACGAGGCTACTCTTTTGGAATCGTATGGACGCATTCTTGATAGTGCTTGCAGGTGTGCAGTTGTCTGAAGCAATTTGCTGTTGCAGAAGTCGCAGAAACCCTAGTTCGCTGGACTGCGCTCCCGCTTCCCTTCTTCTCGATGTGCATTCCTCCACTGGGACAAAGCATATATTAACTACATATATTAATTAATTCAATAGGAAATAAATTATTGGATTTATATTTAGAGTTTCTATTGTATCTACTAAGGTAAAAAAAGATCTGCATCTAGGAAAAATGGATCAAGGTTGGAATCACTACCTAGAAGAATAATGTTCTTATAATATTAAAATCTTATATCAAGAAGATCAAGGAAAATTTTAAGGATGGAATTTTATTTTAATTTTTATAAACCTTGGCGAATCTCACTAGTTCATAATATGCAATATGTAAAATGTTTAGGAATAATTTTGTAAAAATATTCAAATTTATAATAATTTTACGCAAGCTTTATATAAAATTTTGGTGATTTTTATAGTAAAGTTTTTTAGAAAAATGGAAATTCGTGAATCTTTTTTTTGGAAAAAGCATGGAAAATTAGCTCAGTTCTGAATATTAGCCCCTAAGATTTTCGCTAAAGAGGATATTAACTTGATTCCTCATATTGCGAATATCTTGTTCTAGGGCATCGTAAGAGAAATTTTAATCTATATTATTTTTCTCTTAAAGGTAGATTTGATAGGTGCAAAATAATGATAGAAATCCTCTTAACATTAATGTTACAAATTTTAGTCCAAATGTATTGATTGATATGTTATATCTTATGAAGCAACCTATGAGGAGAAACAATCATTCTTATATAACATAATATTCCACCAATCCATTTGCAAGAGGATTTCTTATTCCAGGTTGGCCATAAAATAAATCCATTTATGTGAGGGACCTTAGAATCATCATGCTACCAATTTTTTACTATAAAAATAATATCAATTTAACTCAACATACAACATAACATAAGACCTTTATGCCATGTAAAGCCACAACATTTCTAGCAAAGAATCTAGATTGTTCCAAATTCTTATTTATTATTCTCATTTTCATCATTATCCTTAATAATAGCTTTCCTATTTCTAATGATTATCATTTTCCTTACTTTCTAACTTCCTTTAACTTTTGAACATCTTTCGTTATTTAGCATGGTCTACTATGATGAATTTTGCATTTATAATGGTTCATGTCCCTTTGAAAATTAAAGATTTATTGAGTATGATAAACTTATGGCCATGACTATAGCTTACCCTAACATGAATTAATATAATTTTATGCTCAAATATCTTTCTCCACCTTCTTTCTTCTATGAGATAAGTTATTTCAATTTGTGACTCGTTTTTTAGTCCTTCCTTTACTATTTCTAGTGTGTCCTTATCTTTTTATGCTTTTATACTAGAAATTATATGATTCAAGGTACTTTTATTGCAATTATCATCCAACTCAATTTTCTTGTTCATTCTCTCTTTGATGGATTTGATGTCTAATATTTTTTCTCCCTACTTAAAGCCAACTTTTTATTTAATTTTTATCTTAACTCTTCAATATTGTCTCTCAAGATGCAATTTTCACCAATCATTAATTGTTTTTTATTTTCCATCTCTTGTAGCCTATCCTCCATCTTCTATAATTGAGCTTCAAACTAAATATTTTATTATCTAATAATTTGGATTATTTCTTTTGCACACATTGTAATTAATTTTATTTTATGTTAAACTTCTTATTGTTCTATCCTTTTTTCTAATAAATCAATATGATCATAACGACTTTTTAGGGTGACTTTTCTGAACCTCCCTTTGATAGATTAATTTTTTGGCATATCTAATCAAGCACTTATAATTCAAAAGAAAAAACAAATAAAATAAAATAAAATAACTTATACACCTGGATTATGAGAATTAAATTCTATTTTCATAGATTATATTGTGGTATCACAATACACACACATTCTTGTAGATATTCAATATAAGATGTACTACGAAAATCCATTGTGAATTATCAATACAAATAAAATTAATTCATTACGAGATGTATGTCCAAAACAATATCCACCACAAATAAAACTAATTCATCACAAAATGCATGCCCCAATTCCTCTCCACAAAAAAATGATGTAGTCAACATAACTATATATTCATTAGCCAAATTTTAGAAATTTCAACACCTTTCATATATCAAACCATCACAATACAATAAAATGCTATATTGTATATTATTTTTTTGAGTATTTAAAAAATGGAAAAAAAAAATTAAACATTGAGTTGACACAATTTATAAGGGATACTAGTTTTGAAGAATATCTTCAAAAAGGTAGTGTGTATTCACATTCATATTATCCGTTGATTTTTCAAGATAAATATTAACTCCTCTTGGGTGTATATTTCATTACTCAAAGGTGAATATATTCAAAGAGGGAGTTTATTCATTTCATTTTCTATGAAGGTCTCTTGGTCATCCAGGTGACTCTTCATTTCATTTACTTATTTATGTTTTACAAATTATTTAGAATTATACAAAAATGCCAATGGATTATGCGTCCTTCATTTCATCTACTTATTTATGTTTTACAAATTATTTAGAATTATACAAAAATGCCAATGGATTATGTCTCTAATTAAGAATTGACACAATTTATAAAGGTTACTGGTTTATAAAAATATCTTCATAAAGGTAGTGTGAATTCACTTTCATATTATTCATTAGTTGAGGATTAAATTCTCTTGTGTGTATATTTTATTATTCACAAGTGAATATATAAAGAGGGTGTCTATTCATTTCTCCTTCTATGATGGTGTACTAGTCTTTCTTGTCACTCCTCATTTCATATAGCTACTTATTTTGTAAAAATTATTTGCGATGGGATAACAATCCCAAAGGATTATGTGTCCAAAGCCTCCCTAATACCCTTAAGCAGTAAGGGTTCTTGTGAATCTAAGCATGATTCTAAACTTTTGAATTTTTTTCCTTCTAAGGACCTTGGTGAAGATGATCTCAAATTTTCATTTTTGGAATAATGTATCAAATGAAAAGTATTTTCCTCTACATGATATTGATTCAAATGATACTTTAGGTTGATGTGGTTCATTTGATAATGGAGTTTGGAATTATTGGGAAACCTAATTGCAAACTTATCATCAACCAAAAGAGTATATTTTACTAGCTTCTTTACCAATGTACCTGCACCACTTAGACAAGAAGTAAAAACCAATTATGTAGAACCATGAATTGGTCATAACAAAAACTTTATAGTAGCGGAAGAATTTATAATTTTCATAATGAACAAGAGATTACACTCTTAATTACTTCAATCATCTAGACTAGGTTTGATACAAACCCTAAGTCATATCACCGATGCAATTATGGTTAGATAACTGGAGAAACCATATGATAGACTATCTACTAGAGTTTTCGATAAACCCTTAACCTTTTCAACATGATTTCTTCTAGTAGACTTTGATGTAAACCTTATATTTTCAATCAATTATCAACATACATAGAGAGTTTCTTACTATGGTTTGAGGTAAACCGTAGATTTTCCATCTATAAATTCTCAACACATAATTCACAGATTTAGATGAATACACATAGTAGATAGTTTAATCTTACTAGGATTTAGTTACAACCCATAGGTTTCAATCATCATCCCAGAAATTTCAAACTTCGAGTAGGGATTGACTATCAAACCCTAGATTCCCTAATCTTTATAAAATTTGATCATTGCGTATTTGTAGGAAACAACTATCATGTATAGACACATTATATAGTTAGACAATACATTGAGCAAGAATATGCTAGGAAAAGAAACATGTACCTAGGGTTTCATTCCTAAGACTTTTTATGACACGAATCTTGGTTGTAGACCTAACCGAAACATAGCATTTTGATTCATTGTCAAAGAAAATCCTTATTCTATCAGAACTTCAAGGGTTCAAGATTTAAACCTTAATAGGTTAGAGCTTCCATGATCATATAAAAAACTCGAATATGACATTACCAATAAATCAACTAGCATACAAATTTCTTCATTGATAGCCCTAATTAGGTTTAGGGTTTCACACATCATGAATTTATGTCAATTAGTGTAGAAACATTTATCATCATTATCCTTAATACTTTTTATGGATTGACATCGTATCAATATTCACTTACATTAGGGTTTCCAAAGAACCTTTCAAGGTTCTTTTCATTTAAACAATTTAGAGATGAATAGGGTGGTAGATTCATCTGATGATGAATTAGCTCAAACAATAATCTTTTATGATTCAAGAGAGCTAAACAATATGATTGCTAGTAGTGTAGATAGGATTTCACAAAAAGAATAACAAAAATTTATAATAGAGACATACCTGTGACTTTTGAAAAACCTTTGTGATACCTTCCTTTAGACCCCTTAATATTTTAGCAAGTCTTTCCTTCGAATAGTTAATATTAGCCCACAGTACATTCTTTCAAGCAAAATAGTGGTGCAATTAATATGCATTCATTTTTCAAGTTAGATTTCTCGTAGAATATATAGGATAAATTTAATTTATTTCATATCTAAACTACTTTCTAAGAATCACATGGACTATCTAAAGGTTACAAATTAAACTAGGTAATCTTAGAGATTCATATGTACCTCTCACTTCGTTACTTTAATACTTACTTGGTTACTTCAGATATTTAGAGGATCATTTCATATAACTATGATGACATTAAATCAGTGAGACCTTTCTTACTATGGTATCTCGAGGTTAGGTAGAGATTGTAGCATCACCATAGGCTAAGACTAGAGCATCATCATGGGCTAAGACTGAAGTATTATCAAAATTGTGGTGTATTAGATAAGGAGAGTTCTATGATTGTTTTCGTGTTATGAATTACGTCAAGGTGATGCCTTTGAAGTGGTATAATTCATATTTCTGAATTTATAGTGGCATTCATTTTATTGACACCACATCCTCATGACTGCCTCGAGACTAGAATAACATTGTGTTTTCATCATATTCGGGATTGTGACATATAGTTATTCTTCTAAGACTGCGATATGTTTGAGACCGAGGTTGTGATATATACATCTCTATATTGTAGATATTTCCTTTGTGACTGTGATATATACACTTCTTCCGAGACAATGTTGATTGCGATAGCAATGAGACCCTTCTAACCGATACTGTGATATATAGGCATCATGACTCTTCACTGGGATGACCACTTCCTCACAAGCATTTCCATGATATAGTTGATCTCCTTCATGCCCTTCATGAACAAAACTTTGATACCATGTTGAAGAATCTAGGGAAATTAATGCCTTAGCGATTATTGTCATACTTATTGATAACAATTTCTGTTGTATTCTTCATTTAACTTTGTTATCTTAGTGCTCTTCAATCATCAAACAATTATCAAAATATAAGATCAACCATAGAACAAGTACACAAGATGTTGGCTCCAAGGTAGGGAAAAACCTCTCCTCTTGTGACTAAAACCGTTAAATCTCATCTTATAGATATTTGGATTATGAATACCAAGACCCTTGAAAAAATAGACACAAGGTTACCTCCAAGATGTTTCTCACTATCCTATGCTTTGTTTGGTCTACAATTCATTGTCTTTATATCATTGCACTCCTTCTCCTTATGTCTTCATTGTCTAGTCACTACCTTTCACACTTTCTTCGCTTGGATTCCATAGTTATTTGATTATTTCATTCCATACAATAGTGATAAGGGTAGACCACCACCGAGATTTGTATTGAACGCAATCATTGTTTATATATTTGCATAGTTCTTCAATGAGTTTCGAGATATATCATAGTGGATGAATTACAGACTTCTGAGATTCATCACATTGGATGGATTACAGAATTCCAATATATATCACCATGGATGGATTACATACTTTCGAGAACTTGACACGTTGTCTATGTATTCTGAGAACAAACGTCTGAGAACTTGACACTTTTGAGATATTACCTTGCTCACTATGTATTCATTTCCTTCTTCTCTAACTGTAATATATGAATCAATCTTAATACTTGTCTCAATTGACTCCATGTTACACCTTATATATATGGGTCAATGATGGTGTATTGAGCCGACAGGATTGCCTTGAATCTAAGCCAACATATCAAGGATACCACTGCATTTTGTAGAGTGGATTTGCACGAGGATAGTGACACTTGTCTTGGAGTGTAAACCTTTGACCTTATGACTTTCATAATACTTATGATGAAACATAAACTCCTAAAGACATCAAGAAGAAGTATTTTACCTATGGTAAACACATATTTCTCATGAAGCTCATTATGCAAGGAATAATAATTTTCTTCATAATATTATAATTACAATTTATAATGAAAACCAAACCTAGTTACATTTTCTTCAACAAGAGGGGGGGCAAGAACCCCCCCATCGGCGCACCGGGTGTAATGGGGGGTCACAGGGGGGTGACAACCCCCCCTATCAAGGGGTTTGAGGGGAACGAAAACCCCCCTCTATGGGGTATGGGGTAGTACCCCGATATTTTTTGTTTTTGGACCCTATATTAGGTGAGTGGAGCTACCTATGATTTTTTGAATGAGTTTTGTACATGGTTTTGGGCATGACGGTTTTCTAACCATGGTATCATGTACATCCAGTCAAGGGAACTACAGTTATGTTCTAATCTATGGTTAATGGATTGGGGTTTATGAATGCTTTGACATGTATCTTTATGTGTTGTAACCATGGGGGATTCATTTAATGAACTTATGGCATATCACATACGTTCATGGAATTGTAAATAATACCCTTAATTTGACTACATATTGGAAAACACCTCTACAAATCACATTACTTAACCCCTTACCATTATGCACCCAATACACCTTCCCAATTTAAAAACCCCTATTTTCACTAGATATTGTAGGTATCCATTTTTCATTAACTTGTTTTATACCCCTTTATATTTTTCATTGAGTTTGAGCTCCATTTTTTATACCTGCAAATATAAAATCCCTTTACCCCGTACTATATGCTCAATATATTATGTCATTGTTTCCTCAATATATATACCCCAATATGAATGCACGTGGTATGGCATTTCTCCCCATAGGAAGCCCTCGTGGTTGTAACACTGAAATAATGTAATGAAAAATCAATCTGGTAGTCCTAGTTTTGGGATCCAAGAAAAAATATTTGTGTATATATGTTTTACGTTTTATGTTATCTCCATTGTTTATTTTCTATTTTTATAATTCATATGCAGGTAATTTCTGTATAGGGTTAAAACAAAAAGTCATGACATAACTTGAACTTGGTACTCCATTATTTTTGTCCCCATCAGATTCTGCATTAGAATATCTAATCAAGCCAAAGTTATCAACATTGGAATATTTGAGTCCAAAATCTTTGAGTTATTTTTAAATATTTCATAACCCTTTTTTCATTAAAACCATTTTCATTCAAAATATTTTTGCATAAACCTAAAAATAATCCAAACAAAGATGAATTATTTAGCCTCGTAGTGGTAAGGTGGACAAGATTTCCCACAAGATATTTTTGCTTGATTGCATCCCCAAATCCATTCCCTTATTCTCATGTGACTACGAATATCTTTCTCAAGGGTATTATTATGGATTTTTTTTGTCTAGATTATCTTTCCTATAAAGGTAGAGTTGATAGGTGAAAAATAACAAATTGATATAAATCCTCTTAGCGTTAATTTCAAATATTTCAATCCAAATACACTAATTTAGAGGTTCTATATTATGAAGTTGAGAATGACGAGAAACCTTCTTTTATATATAACAGAGTATTCCCTTGGTATCTCTATGAGATTGTTCCACACTGACCATAAAATAAATCCATATATGTGAGGAACCATAGACTCACCATGCTCCCAACTTCAAACTAAAAAAATAATATCAATTTCACTCTAGATCCAACTTAACATAGGACCATTATGACATTGAAAGTCATGATAGTTTCAAAAAAGGATTCAGATTATTCAAAATTCCTATTTATTATTCTCTTGATATATATATCCCTAATAATAGATTTATTATTTCAAATTGTTTCCCATTTTCCTTCCTTTCTCTATTCCTTTAAAGTTTGAACCTTCTTCATTAATTCATCTTGGTTTGTCAGAATAAGGTCTTCATGTATAGATATTCAGGTCCCCTTTTGAGCTTGGAGGTTTATTAAGTATGCCAAATTTATAGTCACTACTACTTACTCTAACACATAGTCAATCTATCTTTATGCTTGAGTGTCTTTCCCTACCTTCTTGCTTCTACGATGTAAGTTATTTCAATTTCTGACTTAGTTTTTAGTTCTTCTTTCACTATTGCTAGTGCATCATCATCTTTCTACTATTTTTCACTAGAAATTACAAGTTTCAAGCCTCTTTTATTGTGTTCATGATCGAACTCAAATATTGTTTTTACTTCCTCTTTGATGGGTTTGATATATAATTTATTTTCTATGCTACTCAAGGCAAAATCGTTATTTAATTTTCTTTTAACTCTTTAATCTCATCTCTCAACCTGCAATTTTCTTCAATTATTGAGTGGCTTTTAATTTCCATTTCTTGTAGCCTATCTTCCATTTTATGTAGTTGAGTTTCAAGTCCTAATACTTTATTCTCTAACAATTTGAATTTGGTGTCAATCATTGTAACTAATCCTACTTTATATTTTGATTCCCTTTCTTTCTTTTTTTTCTTTCTAGTGAATGGATATGATCATAAATATTTTTAAGGTGACTTTTCTTGACCCCCCTTGTTAGTTTGAGGATTTGGTATATGTGATAACATTCTCATTATTAAACATTGTAAATAAAAATAAATAATATAAATAAAAGGAACTGATACATGTGGATTGTGATAGGTTGATGATATTACCAGAAATTTCTTACAAATTTATTGTTGCAAATTTACATTCTATGTAATGTTGTATATTATAAACTATATACCTCAATAGATAATTTTCTTCAACACCTAAAATATTTAGTGTAGATAGAATTTATTCATTACATATTCCCTCCAAGATGTACTCTAGAAAAATCAACACAAACATCACTGCAAATAATTAAGTCTTCTATAGATATACCGAAGGATGGTGCCCAAAACAATATCCAAAAATATTCATTGTAGATAAAATCAATTCATTGTAGGCTATATTCCAAAAAAAAATATATGAAAAGTTTCACTACATATATAGACATTGATTGTCATAAATATTCACCATATATATGCCTAAACAATTTCTACAAATATTCACTACAACTAAAATTAATTCACCATAGAATGTGCGACTAGAAAAAATTATACATATATTCACCATAGATAAATTTAATTCACTTTAGGATCTATTCCCCTAAACATAAATATTAATTGCATATAAAATTAATTCATTGTAGTGTGCATTCATATAAATACCTCTGAAAATACACACACACACACACACACACAACATGGATGAGCGAAAAAACCTCCTCAAATATTCATCAAAAATAAAATTAGTTCTCTACATGTTTGCCATAGAAGGAACTATACATCTGCTTCATACAAAGTGTTATACCATTGAAATGTTTTCACTATAAGTTTTTGGTTTTTTTTTTTTACTTTTAATTGATTTATATCCTATTTCATGTGAATGTTAATCATTATCATCACTGTAACAATTGACATCACTCTATTTCCTTCTCTCTCTTTGACTCACATATATAATATATTTAAGTATTTTTTGCTTATTAATGTCTTTTTACTTTCATGTTAAGAGGAAGAGAAAAAATCGCTTTTCTATGGTTTGTGTTTGCAATGTTTAGGGATTTTCTCTTATTCCATTGATGGATAATATAGTGATATGAGACTTGGCCCTCTTCTATAGGAATGTTGTTTTGGAGGATAGGTGTGCCGCAAGGTCAGTGGGAAATCTTTATCAAATATCTCACCACTCACAACCAAATGAGAACATGATAGGGCAAAGTAAGCAAGATCCTCAATCAGAGAAGCCACCGTTAGGGGCTTACTAACATAATGAAAAACATGGATGTTTCCTACCAAATGCTATTTAGGATCTAAAATATGAAGTTAGATAAAACAAAATTGTAGAACATATACAATATATGTAGAGTTACGTTTTGATCTACAAGTTCATAGGAATGTGGACCTTGGAAAAGGATATGATCTTGTGGATCTAGAGCAAATGGAATCCAAATGGACAAATACATTTGGATTTATGGACTAATGGATTCTTTAAATATTTTTTTTTAATAAGGAGGAAGGAACAAGGTTCTTTAAGAATGGGGCATGTTTATTAAATAATGTGGGAGTTTTCATGCGATTTTGGAAGGAGCAATATATCCCAGAGAAAGAGGACTTCCTTGTGGCGCTAGTGTGGCTTCATCTTTTTTTTCTCCTCCAAAAGAGTTCCAAGAAGAATAGACCTTACTAGGACTTAGAAATTCTATAGGCCATTTTGTTAAAGCATCTAAAGTCACCAAGAAAGGAAAACACAACTCATATTTCTAGAATTGCATCTACATTAATGTTTCTAATATTGTAGAATTTTTTATTAATATTTAAATTATAAGAACAGAGACGTGAACGAATTAATAGACTATGAACATATCCATTTAAGTGCAAAAACTATCATGAGTACTTATGACCATCTTTTTCAAGATTTTCCTATTATCCAAAGAGATCCTCCTTTAGAGAAGCCAACTCAAAAGGATTTGAATGGATTCAATCAATCCCTTATGAAAATAAGGAACCCTCAACCCCATGTTATAAAAGAGGAAACCCTAAAACTAGGGATAAGTTTGAGCCTTTGGCTTCTAATAGGAGCCCAAATTTGCATCCTTTCAACATTCACTAAACATCGTTTTTATAGTTTTTTCCCATCTACATACCATATTATAATGCATTTTTCCCACAAGTATGAAATTTTGACCAAGGTACACTTGGAGGCATCGACGAAGAATTAATGAGTTAATGATGCAGCTAATTTTTGTTGTTACAAAACCTATGTGTTACTTCAACACCTATGCATTTCTACTACACCATTATTTCACTTCCAACATATCAATAATGCAATGCCCTTACATTTCTGCAAAACCTTCTTATTGTTGCAACACCATTATCGATCCTACACTGGAGTTAGAGCATCTATATTTCCACACATTATGTTGCAACTTTACTAAATAAATGAAGCTACAACAACTTATGCTGCAAAATAAGTGAAGCAATGCTATTGCAGCACCATATGCTACAACACATATCCTAAGTTCTAATGTTATGACACACTGACTATCAAAGCGATTGTTATACTCCCTATATAGTTTTAATATCTCAATATATCCCAACCACAAAAATTACCATTGTCACTAAATGGCTACAAAACAAGAGAATAGAACACTTACTACTTAATAAGCTAAGGACAAAGAAGTTTTTCCATGCAACAAATTTCTTAATTGATATCCAATATATCATGTTGAATGAGTGAGTCAACATTCCCATATTTTAACATTTTTCTTGTAATGAAGAGGGAATAGCCTAAGAATATAATATTATAATGGTTGTATCATGATTCCTTGTTAAAGAGAGAAACTAAAATATTGTACAAATACCCTTTTCTGCTTGATCCAGATGGTAGTTGAGAGGAGAGGATACTCTTAAAATTATACATTGATATATGTTAATACAAAATTTTGATGTACTCATTCCTTTTCATTTCCTATGCATCCAATGTGTTGATAATATAAGGGTGTTATGATTTTAGCAAATTCCTTTCCTAAGGATTTGGGGGCCCCTCCTTAGTTAGGTATTTAATATAGTTTTAGCTAGATAGGTGATGGTGTGTTTACATACTTCTTATTTCGAGGGATTTTCTAATATACATTGTTCATATTTATTGTTAGCCCAAGTTCTATGGAACTTGGGAGGCATAATATACTACAGGAGAGGTTCCTTACATTCCCTAAATTAACTATTCTCCTGGGAAACAAAATATATGGTAACATGGAAAATGGATGGTGGATAACCTCAGTGTTCATATATATCTGATCAAGATGACACCTAGCCATCCAAGGTCCCTTTTCAGATGCTTAATTCTATTTCACTAGTTAGAATAAGTTTAGATAATTATGTAGCATGTTGATTCCACAAAAATTGTTGTCACATTTTGGTATCATCCTTACTCTATGGAAATAGTGACATATACCATCACTCCGAAAGAAAAATCTAAGAAACAAGGTGTGATGAAATAGACCATAAAAGAAATAAAATTGAAGAAAAGACACAATAGCGCCATTTTTGGCACAAAGGGAGTTAATTTGACATACCTATGTTCTTTTATTCGATTATGCATATGTCGTAGACATCATTGTATCTAATAGGACCTAAGAGTAAAAAATTAAAAGGGATGAAGAATCTTTTTCCAAAAAAAAAAATGGAAAAACATGTTTATGCTTTTTAAACCCAACGTTTTGTACATCAAAGTGAGTCCATCATCAGGGGATCACAATTTATTAATGAGATGCTCTAGAAATAATTTGTTTTAAGTTATTAATAGTCATGTGTTATAAGATTTTATCTAAGTCATCTCATCATGAGTATTATTTATTTTCTTTAGTAATGGTTTACATGTGTTGCTAAGTTTTAAACCATCTTCCTAGTTCATTACGTTTGTTCCTTTTTCTATTTCTATAGATTATTTTATTATTCTTTATACATAGTGGTATTCTAATCCAGGCGGATATTGGTGGCCAACCACCTATTCCACTTGGACCCCAACCACTGTTTCTTTTAGTTTTTCAGTTTCCTTAATTGTAGCACCATTTACTATTTCTGGCAGTTTTTCGAGTCCTAAACTTCCGAAGCCACTTTCAGGCCCTAAACGACATTTTTTTCAAAAATGAGAAAAATGTTTGAAGTGGAAATTTGTAGTCCTATCATAGATCTTTCTAACAAGGTATGTTGCACATAAAACATAGATTGTATGCCAAAGTTACAACCACATGAAGTTGATGTACCAATTTACTCAAATGAGGCCAATAGTTTTGGCGCTTCATCTCCTAGGGCTAGGTTTTTGGATCTTTATGGCTTTCAACTGTTTCTTAATAATAAATATTCCTTCAAGTCTCATTGTAACACAACTCAAAGGCATGTAGCTACCACATATCTCCTTAGATATAAACTACAATAACCTGAGCTAGTTTATTTCCATTTTGTATGTAAGCATATTTCAATTCTTTGATATTAATGAAATGAAGTTATTTTTTTGCTAAAGCAAGAGTCGTACCTTCATTATCATTAAATCGGAAAATAATTTACATAGAATACAAGCATCCAAATGGATCCATGGATGAAGCTAAAACTATTCTCTAAAAAACCAAGGGCATCGAGTTAAGGAAAAAGCTCTGATCCCTACCCACAAAACATCAAAACTCTCAAATGCCAAACAATACCAAGGCCAAGCATTCCACCCACCAAAATCCAAATGGAGGACTAACCTTCATACCAATTAAATACTTAACATCCTCAAAACTTGTTGCCCGAACCAACGACCGAGGAAGACATCACACTGCCAAGACGCCCGCCAATTAACAGTATGGACCCACTGACAAGCATGCTGGTTCCTGACCATAGATCCTCCAAGCGTGATCTGACAGCAGAGGAAGATGTCAAATTGCCTAAATGTCCACCACTTAACTTTATGGACCCACTAACAAGATCGGTGATTTTTAACCGTAGATCCGTCGTGCTTGATCCAACGGTCGAGGACCATATTACACAAGTCTAAAGCACTGCTCTTTAGTGAGCAATGAGGGCGGTATTTGTACCCATGCCTCGACCACGTGTAGAGTACTAAGTGGGATCACTCCCAAATCTTAAAAAACATTTCCAGCTTGAGAGCATCCCGATAAACCAAAAACCACTCTGCAGGCGGAATTACGTCCCTGTGAAGAGAATCAAGTATATTCTGTCCGCCGCAAAATCCCAGGTTCCAGCTTCTCACGCCATCCCCTCTGCACTCATTTTTGAACCCATGTAAAGTAAAACCCCAACCCTCTAGCCAACTATCTGGGTAGCATAATCTGCCGAGTAACACAAGAAGGAACAAAAGGAGGAAAAAACAACAACTCATAACGAAACCAAATTATCAGGACACAGGCTCCATGGCTTTATTACGATACACCATCATATCTTCATCTTCTTGGCAGCAGAACTGTTCCTTAAGACTGTTCTTAGGAAACCCTTTCCAACCCATCGCGACCCTGTTAGTGGTATAGTTCACTCCTTGATTAGCGAATAAATTCGCCAGTTTGTTGGCCTTCCTTCTCACGTGATTAAAACTTACCATGAATAGGCCCCTGAGATGGAGATGGATTTGTTGAAAGACCTAGATCAACCTCCAATCTTTTGAAACCTTATCCAAATCCATGCCCCAACTAATTATTTTGACTAAGTTAATGATTCACTTAGAGTCAGCTTCGATAATCACAATTTGTCGATTATCCTGCACTAGGAGTTGTAGGCTCTGCTCCATAGCCATTAATTCTACCATGTTGTTAATGGATCTACCTAAATGGCAATGGAAGTGTTAGCACCTAAATCTACCTCAGGATGAAAGAAGGAAAAATTCAGGGTAACCACAAACCACGCTCACTCTGGTAGCTATCCCTACCAGAATAGGAGAGCGCTCTCTCCGAGTCACACTCAGTGAATAGATGAAACGAAAAGGACTGAGATGAATTTCAAACAAACTATTTATCTTAGGATAGTAAGTGAAAATGAAAATAAGGAGTGATTTTTATGAATGACTGTGTTTCTGGGATGTTACCACTGGACCTCAATGAACAGAGAACTTAACATAAAGGCACAGATTATTTCGTGAGGCAAGGTAGGCAGAAAGCATAGAAATTTAGTTTTAAGATATGGTGGAATGGAGAGATTGATTAAGAGGGTGAAAATGGCATGGACAACATGAATCCTTTTCAATAGAAGAGTGAACACTGTGCATGAAATTTTCCCACAGGTAGAGCAATAAAATTGAATTCTACCTAATCTCACTCAGAAAATTTCACTAGAAATGAATATGAAATGAACTATGAAACATAACAAGATACATATGAAACATAAGAGACACATTTGTTATACTCACAACCACATGAATCTCATGAAACAGAGCCGATGCCTTCCATTAATTCTCTGTAAAAATATACAGTGCAGAAACAAAGTTTCTTTCCCACGGTCCCCCAGAAGTTACAAGCCAACCAACCAAATTGCTTTGCAAATGGTTTGCATACAATATATAGAATGTGCCATGAAGAGATGGAACACACAAGGGTCGAAAAATGAAGGTGGAGAGCCAAACATTATCTACAAGTGCAGCACCACAAACATGACAAATGGCTTGGGTGACCCTTTGCCTTCCTTTACCACTTGTATAACTGACCATATGGAGTGAAGATATTTATAAAACCGTTGCGCTCCTCCTGTGCGTCATGCTCTTTTTCAGTTGACTTTTGGAGACTTTTCCAGTGTCAAAATTGAGTGCAAGATAGCTCATTAGGAATTAGTTTGAGTCTACCTTCCAACCCAACTAGAATTTGTTAATTTGGAGTTCGTTTGCCCTGTAAAAAATCAAATCTGCCAAGACTGGTCGAAATATGCGAAATGAGGCTGTCTCAAGGTAGAGTGTTGTTGCGGTCAACTTTTGGATGCCTTCCTCAACTCTAAATTGAGCTCATGATAGCTCATTGGAACGGTACTTGTCTCTAGTTATCATTTGGATCATCAAGAAATTCATTTGGCCAACCGAGCAAGGAGAAAACTTGATGTTCCTGAGGTTGCTCCAGAGGTGCATCAATTCTCCCGAGGCAATTGTATTTTTGACATTTCTTCAAAACCATGACACCTATGTAAAAAGTGAAGGACATTTTTCTTCCTTGGTCTATTATGGACAAAAACCTCTCTGAGTTTTCCCAAATTCATCTTTGATTGCTCAGAAACATCATTTGAGTGAAACATATCCCAATGTGTGGGACAAGGGATTTGTCGAAATGAAGCAAAATGAAGGGGATAGGGAGCTTCTAAATTCTTTAGTAAATTTTGGGAAGTATGGAGGGATGTTAGGAAGTAGAGGAAAGTGGAATCTTAGAAATTGAGTGAGGGAAGGGGTCCAAAAAGGAGAAACACAGGCCCAACCATAGAAACTTGCCAGGTTGTAGCAAGAAACTAGGGTTTGTGCGAAAATGAGGAATTTTGGGGGATCGCAGTGGTGGGAATAGTTTGATAAGGTACATTATGGATAGGGGAAGGTGTACGAACATCAGGATACAAGTTTTTCTGATGATTTGACCATCCAAGAGAAATTGCCTTCAAAACCCTAGGAGAGGGAAACGAACCTTGCCTAGGCACAACTGAAGCATGAACAAGGTGTGAAATGACCCAATGGAACTTGACAGGATAATGAAAACCCTCTGAATGATGGTAGACTCAGGTGAATAGTGACATAGACCAACATCTGGACAACTTTGAAAGGAGTGAAATCAAACCCTAGACCTAATGCCTAGTGACCAAATTTTACTTGAAGACTCACTGAAATGATAAAATTTGACATTGACACCTTAAAATCACTTGTGTAAGAGAATTTTTTATCAGTGGAGGAAGACTGCAAAGACTGACACTAACATTGGCTCCAATGGGGGATGGTAGCTCCTTGGAGGTGCCAAGAACAACAGATCTCTAGAAGAGCTAGACAGTGCCTTTTGTCCATTAGGCTATGGAGTCCATTATTCCGACAAACCAACATGACTCAATTCATTGACTGAAACTTGACTGAAACTGACTCAATGCAACTGACATGACTAAAAAACTTGACTCTAACAAACTAACTCAAAACACTAAGAACTGAACTTAAAACTTAAAGCTTGGTGGTAATGCATGAACACCTACATTTCTTACAAGACTATATATCATCAAACTATATCAAACTACCAATGTAGCCAATCAAGAAGATGGCTTCTTGACTGATTCTTCTGATCAGATCTTTTGGTCAACAATAAATACTAATAACTGGGCATCCAAAAACATAATTGACCATGATCTCCTTCATCATTGAATACTACAATAATGACCTTCACTGATGTCTGCAACAAATCTGCCATTGGATCATGAAAAACATGAAGATTTACCTCCTGCTGAGGAAACAAGATGTCTTTTTATTTTGATTATGATCTTCCTTCATAATGTAACTTCAGAAAAAGTATGTTCCTGGTCCTCAAAAAATTCTGAACAAGCAGATGAGCGGATTTCCTCTTCAAAGAACACTTCAAAACATGAAACATATAAGGAAGAATCTGAAATGGAATCCATAATGGTCTGGTCGACTATAGTTTGAATATATTTCTGATCATCTTGACATGATATGACAACCAGATTCTCATTACATTCATCACATTCATTAATCATGAGAAAAGCAACTTCGGATGATTCTTGAAACCCAACACTAACATTTTTAACATCTACCATAAATTCATCTAGAGAAAGATTTTCACTTACTTGACTGCAGCTCTCATCTTGTTGTTTATGAACTGATTGGATTACCTCTTCATGAATGCTTTATTCTGATGACATGAGAACATTTGGATCCAAAACTTTGTCTTCTTCATCCCAGATGATTTCAGCAGCCGAGTTCCCTTTCATGGGACTTATACAAGGTTTTCTTGGTTATCACAATCTGAATCTACATCTAAAATGGTTGTCTCAACATTATCACATTCTGAATTTGAAACTTGATTTCTCTACATGTTGTCTTCTTCTATGGGCCAATCTGAAACGACACTTTTTCTTTCATCACTTTCAGCCATATGGAACTCTTCAACCTGTTGATCTATTTCATGTAATTCATGTTCACTGTCAAGATGCAAAATTCCTTCATTTTCCACTGGACAAAGATCTTGATTCTGCTGCAAAGTTTCCTGAGCATTTTGATGGGACTCCTCTAGTTTCTCTTCATGTTTCTGAAATGGATTCTCGTATAAGGCTTCCATGATCTCATCATCCATAAAATTATCATCCTCATAGTATTTTTCAAGGCTTTCAATAAAAGTAGAAGCATGTTTGCAACAATCATGAACTAGATTTAATGATGGATAAGAGTCTTTATATCCTTCAATGAACAGGACATGAAAATCCTTTATACAGTAAATACAAGCAGCTGGCAAATTTTCATACCAAGATTGGGCTTCACCTTCAAGGGTGGCCATGAATATCTTCATTAAGAAATCTTCGGGAAAATCAACCTTCAACTTGCGAATATGCATGTGAAAATGGACTAGATGTAAAGCAGCATCCTTCTTACCATCATCTTTAAATGTAGGCAAATTCCTTGACCAATCTACCTTTGGAATTTTATTTGGGAAGCCTTGGATGTGATCTCGACTCATGGGAGCGTATCTTCTTACAATTCACTCCATTTTAAAAGATCTCAAAGCTACTGATCCCTCTACAGTGAAGTCACCATGAAGCATTGATTGCTGGATTCTTCAGTGAAAGGAGTCACTAGGTGAATGATTTCAGCCATCTTCTTATGTCTGAAAGTTGTTCACCATCAACATCATATCTGAACTTGAGATATGTCTTGGGGCAAGACAATCTACAAGCGAACAATTTTGTCCCCAGCTGAGTCACCACTATGTTAGCACCTAAATCCACCTCAGGCTGAAAGAAGGAAAAATTTAGGGTAACCACAACCCACGCTCAGTCTGGTAGGTAGCCCTACTAGAACAGGAGAGGGCTCTCTCTGAGTCACACTCAGTGAATAGATGAAACGAAAAGGACTGAGATGACTTTCAAACGAACTATTTATCTTAGGCTAGTAAGTGAAAATGAAAATAAGGAGTGATTTTTATGAATGACTATGTTTCTTGGATGTTATGGAACCACTGGACCTCAATGAACAGAGAACTTAACATAAAGTCACAGATTATTTCGTGAGGCAAGGTAGGTGGAAAGCATAGCAATTTAGTTTTAAGATATGGTGGAATGGAGAGATTGATTAAGAGGGTGAAAAGGGCATGGACAACATGAATCCTTTTCAACAGAAGAATGAACACTATGCATGAAATTTTCCCATAGGTAGAGCAATAAAATTGAATTCTACCTAATCTCACTCAGAAAATTTCACTAGAAATGAATATGAAATGAACTATGAAAGATAACAAGATACATATGAAACATAAGAGACACATTTTCTATACTCACAACCACATGAATCTCATGAAACAGAGCCGCTTCCTTCCATTAATTCTCTGTAAAAATATACAGTGCAGAAACAAAGTTTCTTTCCCACAGTCCCCCAGAAGTTACAAGCCAACCAACCAAATTGCTTTGCAAATGGTTTGCATACAATATATAGAATGTGCCATGAAGAGATAGAACGCCCAAGGGTCACAAAATGAAGGTGGAGAGCCAAACATCAGCTATAGGTGCAGCACCACACACATGACAAATGGCTTGGGTGACCCTTTTCCTTCCTTTTCCACTTGTATAACTGACCATATGGAGTGAAAATATTTATAAAACCGTCGCGCTCCTCCTCCTGTGCGTCGCGCTCTTTTCCAGGTGACTTTTCGAGGCTTTCCTGATGTCGAAATTGAGTGAAGGATATCTCATTGGAAAGGTGTTTGAGTCAAATTTCCAACCCAACCAGAATTTTTTAATTTGGAGTTCATTTGATCTGTCAAAAATCAAATCTCCCAAGACTGGTCGAAATGTGCCAAATGAGGCTGCCTCAAGGCAGAGTGCTGTTGCGATCAACTTTTGAATGCCTTCCTCAACTCCCAATTGAGCTCATGATAGCTCAGTGGAAAACTACTTGTCTCTAGGTGGAATTTGGAGCATCAAGCAAGTCATTTGGCCAACCGAGCAAGGAGAAAACTTGATTTTCCTGAGGTCGCTCCAGAGGTGCATCAATTCTCCCGAGGCAATTGTAATTTTTGACATTTATTCAAAACCATGACACCTGTGTAAAAAGTGAAGGAGGTTTTTCTTCCTTTGTCTGTTATGGACAAACACCTCTCTCAATTTTCCCAAATACATCTTTCATTGCTCAAAAATATCATTTGAGTGAAACATATCCCGATGTGTGGGACAAGGGATTTGCCGAAATGAAGTGAAATGAAGGGGATAGGGAGCTTCTAAATTATTGAGGAAATTTTGGGATGGAGGGATGTTAGGAAGTAGGGGAAAGTGGAATCTCAGAAATTGAGTGAGGGGAAGGGGTCCAAAAAGGCAAAACACAGGCCTAACCATAGAAAATTTCCAGGTTGTAGCAAGAAACTAGGGTTTGTGCGAAAATGAGGAATTTGGGGGATCGCAGTGATGGGAAGAGTTTGATAAGGTACATTATGGATAGGGGAAGGTGCATGAACATCAGGATAAAAGTTTTTCCGATGATTTGACCATCCAAGAGAAATTTCCTTCAAAACCCTAGGAGAGGGAAATGAACCTTGCCTAGGCGCAACTGAAGCATGAACAAGGTGTGAAATGACCCAATGGAACTTGACATGATAATGACAACCCTCTGAATGATGGTAGACTCAGCTGAATAGTGACATAGACCGACATTTGGACAACTTTGAAAGGACTGAAAGCAAACCCTAGACCTGATGTCTAGTGACCAAATTTTACTTGAAGACTCACTGAAATGATAAAATTTGACCTTGACACCTTAAAATCACTTGTGTAAGAGCATGTTTGATCACTAGAGGAAGGATGCGAAGACTGACACTAACAGGAAGATGGAAAGGATGTTTCCGATTTGATCCCTTAGCACCCCTCCGAATCCAGTAGTGCCCGGGTTGCCTTTTGAGGCCCCATCAATGTTATATTTCAGAAAGCCCTTAGGGGGAGGATGCTAATAGTCCTACCCAGTGTCCATAACCCTAAACTTTCTATCCATGCCCTACGGAATAATCCCATGCATACCCAACTGTCTTAGAATCCTCATATTAGCATCTGAAGGTGGATTCTTAGGGGGATTTTGCACAATGATACTAACTGTCTCCTTAAGTTGTATCAAGGTCTACTCAAAAAGACATTGGAAGGGTCTCTTTTCATTTTTGAAGATTCTATTGTTCCTTTCTTTCCATACATTCCAAGTAATGAAGCTCGGTGTAAGAGCCGAAGCTAAGCCAAGAATTTCATAATGAGAAAAATTTCGCCTCCAGCTAGTTAGGGTGTTGATGATACTCCCTCTATCCCTGTCGGTCTTTTGGAAGATGGTGGTGAAAGAATCCCACAATCTAGAGGTGAAGATTCAATTGTTGAGGATGTGTTCCATATTTTCCTCTTGGGCCTCACAGAGCTGCCATCTGGAAGGCCCCAGAACACCCCTTTTCTGAATGTTATCCCAAGTCAGAATTTTCTTATGATAAACCAGCCACATGAAGAGTTTAATCTTCATCCAGCCTTGATGCCTCCATAGATTCTGCTAAATTCTATCTGGAGCAAGAGAATCCAGCTCAAGGAGTTTTCGTTTTGCTTCCTTAAGGTTAAAGGTGCCCTCATTGTTGTTGTCATATCTTAACTGGTCATGCCACCCTATTACTAGAATCTTCCTTTGTTCCAGGAGTTTCATAAGAGCCTCTGTTTTAGCTTTCAAGGGGCTATCTTCCCTATCAAAAATGTTCCTCCAGTTTCTCCATTTTCTAGCAATACTAGTTTGGTCCCAAAAGTCTTTGACCTTAGATAATCCTATGATGTCTGTCTCTATCTCGAGATCTGCAAGATCCTCTTTAATAGTGTCAGTTCTTGTTGCCATTTATCTTCCCAAAATAGTGCCAGATCTCCCTCTCTAATTTCCCAGAAGTTGTTCTTTTGTACTAAGCCTCTATTCTCCCAGGCCTTATTCAAGATGTATGAGCACTTTATACTTCTAGACATCCTTATATGATCATTAATTTGCCAAGGGCTGGCATATTTTTCTTTCCAGATACTAGCCCATTGAGCCTTTGGTTATTTAACCCAATGCCACCATAATTTAACCCCTAAATCCTTGCTCAAAACCTCTCGATCGTCCAAACCAAGACCTCCATGATTTTTAGGTTTGTGAATCTTTTCCCAAGCTACCAAAGCCCATTTCCTTTTTCCCCCTCACCCTAGAGGAAGTCTCTTTGAATTGTTCTGAATTGTTGTAAGACTCCTTTAGGTGTTGATAGTGTTGATAGCCTGAAAACTAGGATATATTGAAGAACAACCTTTGTAAACACCAACCTACCAGCCAAGTTTACAGATCTGATGGTCCAATTCCTGATTTTATCCTGCATCTTATTAATCATCATCTCCCAAATGTTCTTATGTAGAGGCTTAGCAGTTAGAGGAACTCCCAAATATTTTGAAGGTAGGGAATCCCTTTGAAAGCCCAGAATTCTGGAGATATTCCTTTGAATAGCAATATTGGTATTAAAGAAAAAAAATCTGAGATTTGGAAAGATTAACCTCCATACTTGTAGCCATGGAAAATTCACTTAGAATTTGTTTGTATGCAAGAGCTTCTTTGACCATAGGGATTCCCTGCAGCATGGTGTCATCCACAAATTGTTGATGAGCCAAGGACTACCCATTCTCAGAAAGTTGGAGACCCCTGATTTTTCCTTCTCCTTTTGCCTACTTAATAGACTAACCAAGTCCTTCCATCATGAGTATAAAGAGAAAGGGAGAGAGTAGATCACCCTGCCTGAGGCCTCTTGAAGGAATAAAAATCTCGGAGGGAACACCATTTACCAAAATTGAAAAGGTAGAAGAAGTTACCAGAGCCATGACCCATCTAACCCAGTTATGGTCAAAGCCAAAAGAAATAAAAACCCTCTTGATATAGGTCAAGTTCAACTTATCATAAGCTTTAGCTAGGTCCCCCTATTGCTCATTAGTGAGTGCACCACCTCCTATGCTTGAACAATGTTATTGAGAAATTGTCTGCCTTCCGCATAACCAGATTGTTCCCCAGACACAAGAGTGGGAAGAAGAGGTTTGATTATATTGGCCACAACCTTGGATATTATCTTCTAAACCACATTGCACAATGCAATGGGTCTAAACTTATTTGGAGTTAGGGCATTTTCCTATTTAGGGATTAGAAAGATGAAGGAGGTGTTGAGTGCCTTCAAAATAGTTATATTCCTCCAGTAATCTTCTACGACATTCAGAATGTCATGTTTAACAATATTCCAACAGGGTTTAAAGTATTCGAAATTGAAACCATTAGGGCCTAGCGCTTTACCATTCTGCATTTCCTTGAGGACCTCACTTATTTCCTCTTCTGTTACTAGCCTATTGAGATTGAAATTGTCTTCTCTGGATACTAGTTTTGGTATATGTCTTGGTAAGTCCTTGATGAAAGGATCTCTATCTGGAATGGTTTCCTTTGCAATCCCACTAAAGTGTTGAACTAACACAACTTCTATTTCTTTGTGGGAGCTAAGAAGTTTCTCTCCCTCATCTTTGATCTAAGAGATTATATTATTAGCTCTATTTTCCAAGGTGGATCTGTGGAAAAATATGGTATTTCGTTCTCCTTCTTTTAGCCATTCCACTCTAGATTTTTGCTCTAGATTTTTGTCTCCAAAATATTTATTCTTTTTTACATAAGTTATCCCATTCTTGTTGGAATTTGGTGGCTTTATCATTTTTTAATTTATGAAAGCCATCCTTGATAAGGGTTTGATTGAGTTCCTGCAATTTGTTTTCGACATCTTTTTTTCCTTCAAAAATATTGCCAAATTCATTCTTGTTCCAATCTTTTACCGTGAACTTTATATTCTTTAGTCTTTTGTGAAGAAGAAACATACTTGTACCCTGAATATGCAATTCTTCAGACCACCAACTTGAAATGTTGCTAGTAAAATCTGGATGGGTGAGCCATATATTCTCAAATCTAAAAGGTCTATTCCTGGGGGTACCAATGCCCTTGACCTCCAGTTGAACCGGCCAGCGATTTGATCCTTCAAAAGGGATAATTCTCACTCCCATTTCCTTATCATTGAGCATGAGGTCCTCTGATATGATGAATCTGTCTAACTTTGAGGCAACACGAGACTCTCCTCCTCTTCTATTTTTCCAAGTAAAGAGACCATTACTCAACTCAATGTCAACTAGCTCCATAATATCCATAAAAGTTTGAAAAGCTAAGGATTCTTTGTTTAAAGTTCTGGTGCCCCCTTTTTTCTCATATAGTAATTTGATCATGTTGAATTCCCCACACATAATCCATGGTATCTCTGCATATCTCTCTCTGGGATCCATAAGAGACTCTAGCAACCTGAGTTTGTCATCCATTCTCTGAGGGCCATAAACATTCGTGACCAAATAGGTCTCCTTATCCCCCACAGGTTGAATAACCACTGATAAATAATTTCTAGAAGCCTCAACATCTATTATACCAATCTTTAGGGGATTCCAAAGAGTCAGGATGCCTCCTGCTATATTTTCTGCCTTGACTTCTAGAAACTCAAATCTATTGAGCCATTTGCTATATATTTCTTTGATTTTCTGAATGGAACATTTATTTTCCTAGATAAAAATCATATCCGGAGCTTCTTATTTGATTTTGTTACTAAGTAATCTTTATTTCCTTTTATTGCCTAGACCTATGATATTCCAAGAAGTAAACTTCATCATTAATGATTTGTGAAAGAGTAACTGGTTAGGTCTTTCATCTTACCTGAATCTATCACTAGCTTTCCATATTCCATCAGTAGCTCATTCTTCTTTTTCCTACCTCTTTTCTTTCCTGGGCATCTAGGTGCTAATCTTAGTGTATTTTTTATAGTTTTCACACCTTCATTACCCTGTCTTGCAGTGTTACTTGCCTCTCCATCCCTTTAGCCTGGGTTTTCCATAAGTACAACTGTTTTACTCTAGTGAACTCTTCTTGAGGTAACGAGTCTACCCCTCCCATGGCTCCCTATTTCAAGAACCCTTCCAAATCTGGGTGTTCTCTATCAAGAATCTCCTGTAGTTCATGGTCCTCCATTTCCATCTCGCTTTGGGTCATTTCTTGGTCCATATTGAGTTCTACATCGCTCATCATAGCCTCTTTTTGTTTGTTATTTTCCTTTGTTTGATCTTTGTCTTCCTCTTTCTCCTTTTCCTCTAGATCCCCCTCCATTCCTTGATCTACCTTTGTTATCTCTTCTTCTTCCTCGAGAACTTAGTACCTGTTCAGATTGGCCTGAGGCCTTTCTGCTTGATGTTACTTAAGTCCCCTTTTGCCCCCTTTCCTATATGGCTCACTTTATGAAAACTTTTCATGTCTTTCATTGTGGAAGCTTTTCTCTTGTTCTCAATTCTACTAAGAGGGAAATCCTTGAAAAGCTGTCCATGCTCATGGCATCTGTGACATCTAAAGGGAATATGTTCATAATCTACTGTTTGTATGCATTTGTCATCAAAAACTTCCAAGATCACCTCATCCAGAAGAGCTCTAAAGAGATCCATTTCCACACAAATTCGTGAAAAGGAAGTGTATTTTCCTCTTCTGGTGGCTTCAGAAGCTTTGACAAAACGTCCTAATTTATTTCCTATGGCTGTTAACGATTCTGTTTGCCAATAATCAAGAGGAAGGGAGTAAATTCTTACCCATATCGGAACTGATGTGAAAGTCTCCCACTCCATGAAAAAGTTCATCATCCACGACCTCATATAGAGACCAGCAGTTGCATAGAAGTAGGGCCCTCCTTCAAGCACTCTGTCTTTATCCTCAATATTTGTGAAGACCACACTAAAGAATCCATTTCACCCCAAATGTAGGGTAATGATCCCTTTTGGTTTCCAATGGTATTTAATCCATGTTTGTAATGCTTTTTCAGTGGGCCATACTCGCATGAATTTAAAAATTATAGCATATGTCAACATGTGGCCCATGTGTGCCTGTATAGCAGGATCGTTTAGAACTACTCTGGGTGTAACTTTAGTTTTGGGTTTACATGGTCCATTCTATGCTTTGGTTTTTTCTCCCTGTTCTTTGTCATCTTCCTCATTTTCTTTTGTGCTTTTATTGTCCCTTGCTTTATTTCCCTCTTTCTCTTCTTCCATGCTCTCTTTCCCTTCTTCAACAAGACCTCTAACCTCTTCTATTGGTTTCTTACCCCAGCTGGCTACAACCTACTTGTAGGTGGGAGTGGAGCTCCCTCCTTTGTGCCCTTCCATGGATATCAGCTCCTGCTAAAGACTGTAAACCCTAGCTATTCGTCTCACTATCCACTTGGATTTTTTACTTCTTAATGAAATGGAGTTTTATTCCTACTGCATATATGTGTTTATGTTTATATCTATATTCTATTGTGTTACTGCATAAGTCTGGATCAATGGTATCAAAGTGGTATTATCTTTCTCTCTTTTTCTTTTCATGTCCCCAACGAGGCCAACATATAAGGAGTTGGGGATTCAACTAGCTGAACCTTTGCAAGATCAACCTCACAAACCTTAACATCCTCGTATAGCAGAAGAAAAGAAAGACGAGGGAGTAGGATATCCCTTCAAAATATTGCTTGAAGAAGCCCTCAAGTGATAGAGGAACGTGATGATGGAAAAATTTTCCCAGATGCTTCGGCGGATTCCCACAGGCTACACATCTTCATCTCGCAGCCACTCTGGAAGCACCACTCCCTTCAAGGTACAATTCAACTTTGGTATTCTGATATTTGAAGGACAGATATATGTAGACGTCATATATAGATGGTTAAATCTATTGGAAGGGTATTTTTGGTTCATGATTTTTCCAGTAGGGAAAATATTATTTTCCCTCCTCAAATTTCCCCCCACGTTAAGGAATGGTGGGAAAAATGTTGTGATTAGAAGGACGAGAGGGACGCCTCACTATCTTTAGTTTCACCCACTTAGAACTCTTTCTGAGAAGCCATCAAAGAGACTTATTTCCTTGTCGGTAGCTATAAATATAAGTACATAAAGTGGACCACACAACGGGAGGGAAGGGACCAAGGCATTCTGGAGTTAACAAATATTTCTCATACCTTCGTATGAAGTTGGGTATCAAGGATTTTGAGAAACATCTCACACTCAAGTACCACAGTTGTCAGCACAAATACATATTAGATGAGATGGATTTCCTAGACATCTCCGTAGTTGGCACTTCTTATCAATATGCTATCAAGATTGAGCAGAAGTTTAAACAAATTAATTTGGACTTTATATTTGCAAATCTGAAGCAATGAAAATGAGCGCCCAGACTGCAAAAGAAAGGACAAAGCTAAGCAGGGGTGAACTAGGAAAACCCATTGAAGTTGCAAGAAAATAACAACACCACGAAGATAAATAAAGACATAAGAAAGTGGTGTGTGTTCCATAAGAGCCCCACTCACAACACAAGTGAATGTCAAGCCAAGTAATCACTAGTGGCCAAGCTAAAGGCTTCAAAATCAGATGCATGTTCTGACTCTGAATCATAACTGGACAAGGGGAATGAGAAATGGAAGAATATTAATGATATATAGCCCAGCACCACTGTTTTGACCGCCAAGATCCAGAATATTGAGCTCGAAGATCCAGAGGAGGGGGAGCGTCCCTTCCACTCACAAATAGGGGTGAAGGGTTTTCTGTTGCAATTCATTGTTGATATTGGGAGGCCAAAGAACCTCATTTTAGTAGAGGTTGTGAATCGGTTGGTCCTGTTAGCCACACCACAACCATAGCCATACACTATCTTGTGGCTTCACTAAGGATGAGATCTTTGCATCAGCTAGGAGTGTCGCCTTCCATACAACATCAAGCCCTTCACGAATGAGGTACTTTCTGATGTTGCTCCTCTTGAATTTTGTGATGTATTAATAGGACAACCATACTTGTGGAAGCAACAAGTTGTATATGAGTCGAGGCCTCACACTATTATTATTTCTTTGGGTAATAATCTATACAGGATACCAGAGGTAGCTCTGCCTATAACCATCTATTTGATCTCTCCTAAGAAATGCAGCAATATCATCTCTGAGAATGGGAATTCTTTTTTTTTCTGATTCACTTTCAAAGTAAGGGGAAGATCATGGCCACATCCATGGATGCTCGGGAAGGGTTCCTCCACGTAGTAGAAATAGGTTAATACGGTTGTGGAATGATACACAGAAAACTTCTCCTCACCCACTAGGTACCCTTGCACTTTCAAATCAAGCATTTGATTGATCTAACTCCAGGAAAAGCTCTACCAAACGGGGTGATATATCACCACTCCATTATGTAAAATGAAGAGATCAAGTGGTAAAAATAGGATTTGCTACAAAAAGGGCACATCCAACCAAGTTCCTTGCCTTGTGGGAGCCCAATTGTAATTGTACAGAAGAAGGATGGGATCTGGAAGCTCTGCGTTGATCATTGGGCATTAAACAAAATCATAGTCATCAACAGGTATCAATTCCCATGGAATATGACCTTCTGGACCAACCCAAGAAGGTCAAGTATTTCAGAAAGATCAATCTAAAACCTAGCTATCACCAAGTTCTAATAAAGCCCACAGATATATGGAAGACCACCTTCAAATCCAAGGGAGGCATTTTTGAATGGTTTGTTATGCCCTTCAGGTTGAAAAATTCCCTTTCTTCTCTTATGAGGCTAATGGATGGTATCTTGCGGCCCTTCACCAACTCATTCATGATTGTTTAGCTAGACAACATCCTCATCTTCCGCAAGAGTTGGGAAGAACACTTGTACCACAAACCCTTCGGCAACAAAAACTGTGTGCCAACTTGGATAAATGCACATTTGGTATGATCCAGACCCAATACCTAGGTTACATCATAGATGAGTGTGGCATGCATGTAGATCTGACTAAGATCTAAGAAATTTGGGATTGGCTAGCCCCGACCACTCTAACAGAGCTTTGGAGGTTTTTAGGCCTTGCAATTTTTTATCAGAGGTTCATGTTGGGATTCTCCCATATCACTTGGTGTTTGAGTCAGATTACCAAGTGTGGAATGAAAGCAAATTTTTCCTGGTCCAAGGCCAAACAAAATGTGTTCATTGAGTTGAATCACCGCCTTTGCTCTGCACAGTACTCACATTACCCGACCTACAAGAGCCACTTGAAATTGAAACACATGCCTCTTACTATGATATTGGGGCAATCCTCACTGAACACGGGCATCCAGTGGCTTATCATAATGAGAGATGTTATGATACAAATCAGAAGTACCACACCTATGATAGGATATGTATTCCATCATGCAGGCTTGCCAAGAATGGAAGCATTACATTTCGGGGAAGAAGATGGTCATCCACACTAATCACCGACCTCTTTAGTTTATACAGACATAGGGGAAGTTGTAGAACAATCATCATTAGAAGTATTCTACATATATGCAACAATTCCACTTCAACATTGTTGAGGGATTTGCTCCCCTAGGGCTTTTGGGTGGAAACCCTAGCAGACTGAAAGTTGTCTAAATAGAGAAACACACATTCACACAGCCATTATGCTATCAAAAGCAAATTCTAAAGTAACAAGGGCGTACCTCAGGTCCTACGTTCGAGAAGTTCCTCAAGGGTCCAAACACTTCTTCGAGTCCCTTTCACTCCTTTGTCCTGTAAAACAACCAATTCCAAAGAATACAACAGTATATGGACAAAGACTTATACATAAATCATCTTTATGTTATAAAAGAAGGAAGTTTGTTATGAACTTTAAACCACCATTCACATATGAAATTCAAACATGAACATCATAAACATAAAGAAGAAGCATATCGGGAACCAATACATGTTTCTTTATTATAGACAAATAGAATGTACAAAAGGAGTAATATCACTTGAGTAACCTTTCGCTGGCTCCAAGCAAAGCTTCCTTCCGGATCCGTCCATCCTCAAGCCTTTAGCATATCTCCTTCCAAGACTCACTCCATGATGCCATAACTAGTAGATGAACATCAACACACAAGGAAACAAGAGTTTCCTATACAAATGGGGGAAGTGCAGAAGGCACAAGGGTCTTCAGATCTGGTCAGGGGAAACATTTCAGTATAATAACCTTTCTCTCTCTTATCTCCTCCTTTAGGCCCTCCCTTTGATGTCTTTTTATACCACTCCCAAAGTAGTTTTTTAGTTAGGAGTTGGTTGGGAATAGTTGGGCCACGGGTACTAGCAGGTGATCAATAGGTAAAACCCGCGATCTCCGCCCGAAAATAAGGAGTTTTATATATTTTTAAGTGTTTTAATACATGTACATGGGTTGGGTATATGCATACCCGCGTATAGATGCATTTAACTGAGGGCAATGTCGTGTACAAGGAATAAAACAATGTTTTTTAAATTTGGGACCAGGTCTGGAAGGAGGGGTTGCCCTAGGCCATGAGTGTAGCATCACAAACCATAATAGTGAGATTTGGAGCTATAACAGATGCCCCCTAATATATGAGTTCAGAAGGGGTACATGATGGCCGAAATATATTAAGCAAGTACATAGAAAGTAAATCTGCCAAAAACCAAGGAGTACTTCACCAGAATTTAGCCTGCCAAGCCACAAAAGGAGATCAGAAAGAAACATCGTCTGAGGCGGGCATACCCATGCTCAGAGAAAGAAAAGCATGTCCGCATATCAAGTACAAGCAGATCCACTAAGTATACAAGTATAAATGACTGGAAAATACATAATGGATCATCTAACCATGATCGAACAAGTACATGTCTAAATATCACATATAAAACTGTCAATGATGCTGAGAAATACAATGGATCATTGATATCAAAGACTGATCCCAAAAGATACCAACTGAACATGATGGAAAAGGATGGTACTACACTGAAAACTCAGGTGCCAGCATATAGAATGTTTCCATAACTGACTGCAACATATAAGGTGGAGTGGTATCAACTAGCAGCAACAAGAGCAACTGTCAAGTGAACCAATGAATGTTGATACAACGTGAGGTCTTCACCAACCGCCGTGGTGCATTTCTACACCATGGGAATAAATGATCTAAGGTCGACCATGTGAGAAATCGTTTGATTACCGGTCATTGATGTATATCGTTAACAAACGCGAGACTACTCACCAATATTGATAATGAGCATCAAGGTACCCAGTACAAACCAACAAGTGTGAATAAATGAGCTGGAGTCGAACACTTGTAAGAATCCATCGATCAGGAGACAATGGTGGTTTCCCACTGTCGATAGCGAAGGATCTACCACTAATGACTGCAAACCCCAAGGTATTGCCAAATGGACTCTAGATCTTTGCCCCAGAGTAATGTGTCAAAGTCGATAGGGAAATATCTGCTAGAAGGAAGGCATTAAGGCATCCTTCATCAATCTAGCGCAAGTGTAACCCGTAGGGAAATAATGTGGAAGGAATTGGATGAAAGAGATGTAGTAACCCAACCGAAGTATGTTTCCAGCGTACACAAGATGTGGCTAGCGCACGGCAGAAGCCCTCTGAACCAACCAATAATGAACACTGACACAGAGGCGAGGTATCCACCAATAGGGTCAAATGGAAACCAAGGTACTGCACGAATCCCAATGTGTGATAGTGTAAGCTGATGTCGAACACAAGGGAAACCACTCAGTCAAAGACCCATGATACTAATCAATGTTGAGCACAAGGTAACCTATCAATAATGAAAATAGGGCCAGGGTGCAGCTCTAGGCCTGTCCTCAGAGCAAGATGTCATCATCGATAAGCACAAGACCCGCCAGCAAGAAGTCAATGGAGACCTTCTCAAACTGGCACAAGTAAAGGACCAATATAACTGATGGGATGATAGACATGACACTGACAACTAGGATGGCCGACTAAAAAATGAGTCAAGAGACACCGCAGAGAGGCCGACTCAGGCTAACTTCCCTTGAACAAAAGCATGAATCAATGTGACTATATGGCAGCACATGATGACTCTGTATAAGTTCGTCATGCAGGAGGCACAAATGAACCCTCCATATGATTGGAATAGATAACCAATCGGGGGAGAACTGACTCAATAACAAGGTTAAGGTGCACCTAAGTCAAACTAAATCCCACCCATACAAAGGAGACTTTGTTTTGAGTGCTTTGTTCAAGGGCGACATGACTGACTCTAGCTTCCAATAATAGATGGAAATATTGTCCCGTTCCCACTCTTTTTGGAATATTTATTTTTTTTGTCTTTTTCTGTTAAGCTCGAAAAATAATAAAATAATTCTATGGTATAGTGGAAAGAACGAGTGTCGGTGAAATAGATGATCTAGTTCCTGGGAGGGGAACATTCTTATGCTCAATGCAGAGAGGCGAAAACTGGTCAGTGACACTAAAAGGTGTGTTCCTTCCACGGGTCAAGGTGTGTCAAGCTAATGAAACAAACTTTTCTTTTCTTTTTCTTTGATTCACACTTCACACTCAAAAGTTAACAAAACTATTTATGCCTAAAGAGATGCAAATCTATCCTAATGCAACAACTATATGCTTGATGCAAGATTGAAAACAACTCTAAAACAAGAAATGAAAGTTTCTTTGCTTATCAAATTTTCTTTTGCCATTTACAATGTCTAGATGGAATATGAAATGCTACCATTCATTTCGTCTAAACACTAAAAACAAAACTCAAGACAAACATAAAGCACTTTCACTCACCAAAAGGAAACCAAATGAAAAGCAAGTTCAAGAAAGAAAAACAACACTTTTCACAAAGTTCTCTTCAAAGTAGCAACAAAAAAGTCTTTTAAAAAATGCTCTCAACAAAACTGAAACTTTGCGATTGAAACAATAAGCAAGAAACACTTTTGCAAGTAGACACCATACAATGAATGAAAACTCAACAAAAACAAATGTGTTTAAAGATGCTTTTTGACAATCAAAAGCAGCAATGAAAGCTCTAGTAACAAAGACCAGAAAAGATCAAAAAGACAATTTCAAGAAAGCATCAATTGACAACTTTAATGAAACAAAGAAGTAAATGGTCACAAAAAGTGGTTTTGTCAAGCAAACAAGAAGTCACCAAAAGCAAAATTCAACAAAAAGATTGATAACAATATTTCTTCTCTGATAAATCAGAGCAGCCAAGATTCCAACAAGAAATCTTGCGTGCTTTTAACAAAAAGACGATGATGCTTGCAAACAGAAAATAAGACCAATACTCCTTATAATCAGAGATAAATCGGAGTAAGACGCTTGCTGTAAAACAAACAACTGATACGGGAAAAAATGATTGTTTCAAACTGACTCAAAACACCAGACAAACTTTAGAGACACAAAAATTTATAAATCTTGAAAGTTGCAAGATATACGCGACTGTACTTAAGTGCAGATTGCATGTATACGTGATTATGCCTGAGGAAACCTGCGTATACGCGGGTTTACTTCAGGAAACTAGCGTACGTACGCTTCTGTAACTAAGGAAAACAGCGTATATGAAAGATTTCAAGAAAAATAAAAAAAAACTGAAGAAACTAGTAAAACTCAGAAGTCAAGAACAGACCAGACAGTAACAGCAAACCAACAAGCAACTGAGCCTTGATTGGCTTGACAAACACCCAAACTAGGAACAACAAGAGTGTTGTCCCCAGCGGAGTCGCCAATTCTGTTGAGGGATTTTCTCCCCTAGGGTTTTTGGGTGGAAACCCTAGCAGACTGAAAGTTGTCTAAACAGAGAAACACACATTCACACAGCCATTATGCTATCAAAAGAAAATTCTAAAGTAAGAAGGGCGTACCTCAGGTCCTACGTTCGAGAAGTTCCTCAAGGGTCCAAACCCTTCTTCAAGTCCCTTTCGCTCCTTTGTCCTGTAAAACAACCAATTCCAAAGAATACAATAGTATATGGAGACAGACTTATACATAAATCATCTTTATGTTATAAAAGAAGGAAGTTAGTTATGAACTTTAAACCACCATTCACATATGAAATTCAAACATGAACATCATAAACATAAAGAAGAAGCATATCGGGAACCAAGACGTGTTCCTTTATTATAGACAAATAGAATGTACAAAGGGAGTAATATCACCTGAGTAACCTTTCGCAGGCTCTAAGAAAAGCTTCCTTCCGGATCCGTCCAGCCTCAAGCCTTTAGCATATCTCCTTCCAAGACTCACTCCATGATGCCATCACTAGTAGATGAACATCAACACACAAGGAAACAAGAGTTTCTTGTACAAATGGGGGAAGTGCAGAAGGCACAAGGGTCTTCAGACCTGGTCAGGGGAAAAAATTCAGGATAATAACATTTCTCTCTCTTGTCTCCTCCTTTAGGCCCTCCCTTTGGTGTCTTTTTATACCACTCCCAAAGTAGTTTTTTAGTTAGGAGTTGGCTGGGAACAATTGGGCCACGGGCACTAATAGGTGATCAACAGGTAAAACCCGCGATCTCCGCTCAAAAATAAGGAGTTTTATATTTTTTTAAGTGTTTTAATACATATACGCGGGTTGGGTATATGCATACCCACGTTTACACGCGTTTAAGTCAGGGAAATGTCACGTACAAGGAATAAAACACTGTTTTTTAAATTTGGGACCAGGTTTGGAAGGAGGGGTTGCCCTAGGCCATGATTCTAGCATAACAAACCATAATATTGATATTTGGAGCTATAAAAAACATTAAATAAAAAAAGGGAAGCACCAACCATGTTGCAAACTATCTCAACCAAACCCCCGTTGCATCACTGACAATTGTTCTCAACTCTTGTGGCCACAAGACCTTTGTATGCTTTCAACTATACAAAAATGATCTAGAGTTCATCTCCACATACCATATGCTAGTATATTTCAAGTAAGTTCATGATATCCACCTTCATAATGCAGTATTATGCTACTCAGGTCACCTTTTTGTTCCTTCAAGCGAGCCTACCAAGATGATTTGGGAGGCACACTATAGTCAAGTTGCATGACACTTTGGTGTGAGGAAACTATGGTTGTACTACAAAAGTACTTTTATTAGCTAGAAATTTGACTGGATGTTGGGAAATATATCATATCCTACACTTCCTACATCATCACCAAGACAACCATCTAGAAGCAAGGCCTATGCAATTCTCTACCTACTTCCAGCTAGCCTTGGGAATCCATTTCCATGGACTATATATTTGGAATCCCTTTTACCAAGCATGGTAATGACTGTGTCTTTTTGGTCATGGAAATTGTTTCTAAGATGGCTATATTAGCGGCCTGCAAAAAGAGTATCACAACAGAGAACACTGCCAAACTCTTATTTGAATGAGTGTGGGTACATTGTGGGATCCCGTATACCATTCTATCATATCAGGATAGAAGGGTCCTAAGTACATTATGGTCAAGCCTCTGGACACTATTGGACACCAAGCTCACCAAGTCGACTGCATTCTATCCCCACACTGATGGTCAAATAGAGGTCGTCAACAGGATGATAGTGCAGAAACCTACCAGTGGAATAACTGACATGGTAAGATGAGTTGTTCATTGAAAAACACCCACAAATAGTCAATAATTGATTGATAAACTACCATGGATATTCCACTCAGTAGTTTGTCACAACATATTTGATAATATTATGCTTAAAATATGAAATTCTACACTATTAAAACTTTATTAAATTTTTATATCTGTAGATTTTATTGTAAGTAGTGAATGCATGCGAATGGAAATTATGTGAAAAATAGAGAATGAAAAAATAAAATATCACACACTCATAAGACAAAACATTTTCTCTGGGGAACCCTTTCAGGAGAAAAACCCAACTGGAAGGTGAGGTTGCTTCGCTCTCTTTCTCTGTCTCGAAATATGGTTGCAAGTATAAATAATTATAGCTTATGGCCTGTGGACTGCTATAGTACACAAATCCTCTCCGTGTGATCTACATCCTATCCCTCCTGGTTATTTTTTCTCAGTTATGGAACAAATTTACTCTAAAGAATGGAATCCATGTTCCTCCTAGTGGTCCAATTATAACACAACCTGATAGCCTACTAGTGGTCAAGTTTGACTACCTCAATTCTTAACCAAAGTTCCAATATAATCTCTTCTATAGTATTTGACTTGATAATCGCATGTCTAGCCCCTTTTCTATGAGTAATGGGGGCTGAGATGACATCCTCTCAAACCATGGTGGTGAAATCAAGAAGGTCAACTTCAAGTCAACTTCTTAGTGGGATAAATTTTGCATACAGACTATGATTAATGTACTTCTTGCATTGTTGGAAAGATATTTAAGTGTAGAATAAAATGAAAGGGTGTTACACAAAAGAGAAAAAATTTTAACCCTAAAAAACTTCGTTTGAGGCTTCAAAATTCTCTCGTGAGGTTCCATACCTTATTTTTCCAAAGTACATCCTACTGGTAAAAATAGTCCCATAAGTTGATTCCTCCACTTTTTCCACTATGAATACATTGATATCGATGAAAAACAATATAATGAGCCAATTTGGATCAATCATTGATGATAACACTTAGGGCAGGGATATGTTAGGCCCTATATAGGCCTCATGTTAGCCCAAACACCCCTTATTATGCTATATATATTGAGTGATTACATTTATATATTTACATTGTTATGTAGAATTGATTCCAGAGGATCTCGTCAGGTCAGTTGCATAGGGTCATCGTCAGTGTTCAGTGTCATCATCAACATTCAGTTTAGTTTTGTCATAAAAAATTTAGTCTGGTGTTGTTCAGTTTTGATAGTGTTGGTTATGGATTGGATTGTTTAGGTGATGTATATGGTTTTACATGGTGTTCCATTGATATGGTGTTGTACCTAGTTGTCGAAAAGTGTTCATTGTCAGTTCTATCAGGGTGATCATCGATGTGGGGTTTGTCTTCCCTTTTGCAAGGTTTGGTTGTCGATATAGGTTATCATCCTGTGATGTTGATACAAATGTCACTTTGTGACAAAGAGATGTACATGGGTTTTTTTTGTATCTAAGACCTAAGACATTATGCATTAAAGTATAAACCCTAATCTACATCTAAAAACCTAACCAAAACCTAATACACTAAACCATGTATTAAAAAATACATTAAAAGACCACCCTAGTCCTAAACCTAGAACCTAATGCAACATTAAAAAATGCATTAAAACCTAAGCTCTAGACCTAAACCCTATGTTCTAACCTATCAGGACATATTACAACAAACAATGTATTAAAACAATATTGAAAACAAAACAAACCTATATATATTAACCATCAGCCTTTACATATTGAAATGCATTAAAAAAACATTGCAAAATCACCTGACTATCTCTAAATCTCCATCCTAACCACAGCGGGACCACGGCTCATGTGAGTGAAGTCAATCGACATTGGTTATCAGCAACTGAAATCTCTAACCGCATCGAAACCACAGCGGTACCGTGACTACATGTGATTAGATGTGCATAAAGCTATCGGGGTATATTAACAATCCAGTTTGGTAAACCATGATGGTTGCAACATGTGAATAGGGCCAGGAGTTCACCATAAAGTTAATGTAACCACAAAATATTGAATTTCGAAACCGCAAGCATAAACCATGCAGGTGGCTGCCAAGGGTTAGGCTGCTTGGTCACATGCCAGTGGTCCACCCAATTCACGCTGATAGTAACTGTTAATAGGTTCAGAGTTAACCTAAACTTATTTATGGGTTTTTATAATTAAGTTTTGGTTATTCTAATTCAATGACCTTGTAACGAATGCCTAAGGTGGAAAACTTTAACAAGACCCTAACTCCAAGAACCTAGAATAGAATTGCTTCATTCCTAAACTCATTGGAGGAAGTTTGAGTGAATTTGGTGGGTCTTAAAAGGCAGTTTTTATCACTGAAGTAAAAGGAGGATGATTTTGGTTTTTATATGCAGATTCTGGAGGTTAGAGGTTGTCTTTGTTTTCAGTTTAACAGGATCATTTGGAGTCAGAATTGGGACCCATGATAGACATTGGAAAGTTGGTTCAGAGAACTATCCATTGACAATGATCAGAAGTGCCTGCATGCATGCTAAATTTGGTCAAATATTTGTGTAATATACATATTTTGTTTCAATCCTAATAAAGTGATCGTCCATCTTGAAAGCAGGCCTAGAGACTTAGTCCATGACGGACGAACTCTGTAATCAATTTTGTTGTCTGGTATCGGTGTGTTTTTGTTGTTTTCAGTTATGTTTTACATCATACTTATGTTTTATCAACTATCATAAACTCCTTCTTCTCAAGCAATTCTCTCGGTTTTCACACTTTCAGTTAATATTCCATTCATTAATGGCTAATCAATTCTACATCAGTTTTAACATATGATAATTTCAGATCATATAATTTTGTATTAGAGCAGGTTTCGTTTGTATAATTTTCCATTGAATGTTAACCAAGTCAAACTTGCAACATGGGGAAGGAATCCTTGAGCCAATTGATCCAGAGACTGGAAAATGATGATTCATTCATAAGTCAACCATGACAAGATCTGATGTAGGTGAAAACACTAAAATTAAGATGAGTGATGAACAATTTGAGTAAGCATTCTTGACTATGCAGCAGATGTTGGGAGAACTGTACAAAAACAAGAAGGTGAGAGATGTAGCTTCTTCTTGAAAGACATCGAAGAAGGACAAAGGTAAAGGCAAGGATGATAAACCACCTTCACCTCCACCATCTCCATCATCCCCTTCATCTTATTCTTCTTCCAGTGCAGAATCCAAAACAAAAAAGAAACCTAAGAAAACATCTCTTTTAAAACTTGATGTAAAATTTGAGTTACCTATTTATGATGGCGAAATGAATCCTGAAAAAGTTATATAACTGGATTAAGAAGTTAGAAATCTATTTTAATATTCAGAACATTTCTGATGATAAAATGAAAATTCAGTTAACTACACTTAGAATGCGGGGAACAACTTTAATATGGTGGGAAAGTAAAACTCAAATACATGTAAAGCGCAAAGGAAAAGTATGGTTGTTATAGACACTTTTAGGCACTTAAACTCCAATCATAAATGTCCATAAACTAAGGGCTCCTAAGTGCCTAAAAGTGTTGCTTCACTGCCTAAAGGAACAAGGTCAACTGATTACATCATCTCCTAGAAGTTCTCCACTGAAAACTGCTCATAAATGGTCAAAACTGGACCATACTGAAAGCTCAATGCAGAGGGTCCGATGCATATCACCTTCCTAGTGTACAAGGTACGATGCATACTGATTTGCTCCTCTGTAGGGTGTGATGGTCAGGAATGGAAAAATGGTAGGGACAAAAATGCAAGGTGGAAGATCATGGAATCTTCCAGAAGCTTCCCTTCTGACACTTGCCTCTTTATTTTCGACCAGGGATGAGTAAGAGAACATCATTCTCCAAGTGGAAGAAGGAAGTATCAGAGAGAGGACACTAATCAAGATCCTAGAAGATGACTCACCTCTCTATAATCATCTATATATGGATCCCTCATCACAGAGATCCAGAGGCTGGAATTTTGTATCTTATAGAGAAGTGTTTTTGGTTTTTTGAGGTACATTCATAGTGTTGGGTGATCTAAGCTTTGATTGAGGTGAAGAAGGGCTTCCTAGCTGGAGGATGATGTTGGGTCAGACCATATGGTTGTAATCCTCTTGCTACTTTTCATCTTAATAAAGCTATTCTTGTTTTCTTCCATATTCTTGTGTACCTGTCTATATATGCATTTATATGGTTAACACACATCTGATCCTGCGTTATTTATGAATTTAGATCTTTGTTTCTTAGATAGTAGTATGTTTCTGTTATTCCACAGGTTCTTTTTGAAGCTGCGCAGATGAAGAAGAAGCGGCAAATCTCTATCAAGAAGGAGAGAAAATCAAGCGCAAGACTCAGGTTGGTCTTCTTGGTTCTCCTCTTGTCTATTTTCATAAAAGAAAACAATAGTAGACTTTAATTGTAATATAGCCACCCATCTTAGTGGGAATAGTAGCATCTAAGTGGACACAATTCCTGGTAACAAAATGGCGACTCTGCTGGGGAGTGACTAGATTGTTTGTTAGCCTATCTATCCTTGTTTCTTTTATAAACTTACAGAAAGAGCCTGAAGTCAAGCCATCTAGCCTTCAAACTGAATTTGTTATACAAATGCAAAGTAGATCAATGCTGCTTCAATCTATCTCTGGGTTTTGTTTATGAATTAAACAATAGATCTGCAAGCAATTTAATTGCCCTAAGTGGTGGCTCTAGTAACCTCTTAGATCACCCCTATGTGTTACATACACTGAGAATTACTTACTTGGACTAAACACCTGAACTGAATTGCAAAATGTGAGTGAAAACTTGTTTAAAGTCTCACACTGCTACCATCGCACCCTGCCTTCAAGGCAGTCTGTATGCATCACACTTCCCGAGTGTAGTAGGTGCGCTGCATACTGGTTTCACTATGTAACAGGTGCGATGGTCAGGGAGGATTAACTTTACCCTCAGACTGTGGTTTTTTTCTCACTGTTTTCAGTCCTATTCAAGAGTTTTGCTATCTGTAGTCAGTGTACTTCTGTGAAAACCCCCTTCTCTTGCATTATTCCACCTCCTTAGTGCAAAGAACTGTAAATGTTTTTTATGTATTGTGCGCCATTTTCAGTTCTCTTTTGCAAAAAAGTAGCGTAGTCGAACTGTCGTCTCTAGATATGAAAGTGTTGTAGCTGTTGTTTTTAGTTTTGGAAAGCTATCCCATTGTTCTTGATATTTGATTATACAGTTACTATTACATAGGATTTGAATTAGTAGTTTTAAAGTGTCGAAAAACAATTTTCATTTCAAAATCGCAAAGTTTCTCTCTTGCTTTCACTTCATTTTGAAAAAGAATTTTGTTGAGTACCGTCACTTTAAAAGTAATTCAGATTTGCACATAGCTTTCTTAACGCCATTCATACATTGAGAAGACTGAAAACAAATACATGCATGTGCATTTGCATTTCGATAGTTTGGTTTGATTTAGGACTGTGCATTTAGCGTGTGCTCTGTGCTCTGTGAAGAAAAGATTTTTGACTTTCTTCCCTTAGTAGCTAGGATTTTCATTGTTGAAAGAAGATTAAACATTTTTTTATCATCTTAGACTGCATTTTAGGAATTATATACACATCACGCAGTGAACCTGAAAGGAAAATTGTTAAGCAAGATGAACTTAAAATAAATTCAATGAATAAGAATGCTTTGGAACTTAATGCACAACATCTAGAGGTCTAGGCTAGAGACGTATTCTGGTGTCGTAAAGCCTGGTAACTGTTGTTTTCAGTGTTGGTTGGGTGATTCCTCCACTCTGAGACGGTAAGTGCCAGTACGGAATTTTTCTCCCACGTACCATCGAGTATATATTGGGAGACCACAATAGGCTGCATCCTTTATCCTTAGGAAGCCGTGTCTGCCACCCTATCGATCGCAATGCACTAAACATAGCATTCGGGAAGATTGACTTTTGTACCGTAAAACGTATTATGCAGTTTTGTGATTGGTTTGGTAATCCTCTCTTCCTAGATCTCCAGAGAAGTCCATTTTGCTCCTTTTCAGACACCTTAAAGGAAAAGGTCCTCTGAGCACTTGTCACTTCAGGCTCAATAAAAATCGAAGGCGACTAGAGTCATCTTTTTTTTTTTCTCGACTCTTTAAAATTGAAAAGCCAAGTTGTGTCAAAGCGTCTAAAATTTATTTTAAATCAGAATAACATCAAATTCCCCTGTTGGTCTTCAAGTTGAGAAAATGGACTCTACCAACCAAGGATTTCCCCTTGGAGGAAATCCTAGTCCCTTCTCATCTTGGGGAGATGTTGGTGCACCCCATATGGCCACTTTGTCACTTCCAGGATTCAAAATTGGTTTGCCTGTCTAGATCTTCTCTACCTCTGTCGTTCAGAATCCCGTAATTCCTGAATAGTCTAATCAGCAGATAGACGACACTAGAGCTGCCTCCCAACCTTCTGCTTCGTTTGATTCTCCCTCTCCTCCTTCCTCTTCACTTGATAAATCCGATAAAGCTAAAAGTCAAGTAACTGAGAAGAAGAAGAAGCAGAAAGATAAAAAGGAACCAAAATTGAAAGCTTGCAACCAAGCGTCGTCTAACGAAAATCCTCACACCGCACCATCGAAACCTAAATCTCCTTGTGTCATTTGCAATGGAGACCACTATCACCAAGATTGTACCTTCATCCCTTGGATCTTAAGGGACTGGTCTCCTCGTTTACACAATCTGGTGGCGTCAACCTCTAGCGATCATGTTGAATGCTCGCCATCAACCAGTGAAAGTGAAGCACATGGATAGAAAAAGAATCCCAAATTTCCTTGTAAGTTGTGTGAAGGAAATCACATCATCCACCGTTGTCCCTTCCTTGACGAGGCTAAAAGAGTTTTGGATGATCGTCTAGTTTCACCGCTACGACTTCCTCCTGGATATAAAAAACTCTTGCCAAGTCCTCCACCGGTTGAAAACCCGGTTGGCCTATCATTGTGGTCAGCCGAAGCATCTATCATTGAAAATGAACCCTCTGAATCCATACTAGAAGAAAATCAAAGGGTCGATACGACAGTTGACCCAGTCTTGCCTTCTGAGTGTTCATCTTCGAATGATATCGTCATTGAAGAGAAAGAGAACGACACCGTTCAAATTCTTTTCATAAACACAGACTCCGATGAACTTGGGGGTAGTCCTCCCATTCCTTTGTAATAGGAAGGAAGTTCATCAAAGTCATATCCGGCCGTCTATTCGGTCCCACCACCAAGCAACCTAGTCGTTTCCTTTGACTGGAATCTACTAGGCAGACCCCGTTTACGAGCTAGTGTACCATTCAGAATCATTGTACAGGCTTACAGAATGGTTATGGTTGGTACCATCATTGATGAAGGGGCTTCTGTGAGTATCCTTTCCTCAACTACTTGGAAAGTACTTGGTTCACCATCGCTTTTGCCTGAAATGAGAAATCTGACACGCTTCGACAAAGGAATCAGCCGACCTTTAGGGATCCTTCCAAATGTCACCATTAATTTTAGAAGGAAAACCTTTCACATGAACGTGATGGTAGTTCAAGGACCCTTGGATTATAATCTACTCCGTACGTAACTATATTTATTACATGGGATCCATCGTCTCCTCACTCTTTAGAGTAATGTGTTTTCCGCACGAAGGTAGAATGGTCAAGCTCATGGACCAAATGTCATTCCCCGATTCACACATCACAAATAGTCAAATGTCATCCCTAAATGGTCTTTTCACGTAAGAAATGTCTCATCGATCTCCAGTCCATCCACCTGATGAGCGCGAGTGATTCAGGAGGATGAGACTGAAACCCAGTGGGCATGCACCCTGGTCTGTTCTGGTAGGAAAACCTTGGGTATAGAGTAGGTTTCCGCGAGGGATATATGACTAGTCTGACAAACCCATCCTTATAGGAAAATGGGATCAGGCTGGAATAAGATACCTTCGTTAAAGTTATGTGAGTGGAGTATCTCTACGCCACTCCCCTTTGTCTATTTTGATAGACATCACCAAGGAAGCATTCTATCTGCTATGCGGATGGAATTTTCTTGGTAACCTGGGAATTTTTCACTATACCTGGGGGCATGAAAACCTCTTGTAAGTAGGCGAGAAACGACCAACTAACATTACCTCTATGATTCCACTGACTTCAACTGCCTAGGTCGGGTGAGTGGCTAAAACCATTCATGTTTGCAAGGGCCACTTGGGCACCAGCAAAGTAAAGGTAAAATTTTTCTACCTAGCCTTGGTAGTGATCTTAGTAGTTGAGTAGAGAGGCGTAGTTGGTCCTTCCTAGCTTGCATGCAAAAGGCTCTGGGGCAAAGCTTTAAAGATGTAAGCCCCTTCAAAATAACATCTTGAATGAGACATTCTTCTCATACGACTGGCAAGCAATGTTGTCGCAGAGTTCAAGCTCGTTAAAAAATAAACCCTCCACAAGTAGTTTTAGCGCATAGTTCAAGCTCATTAAAAACTAAACATACGTCATGAGCAAATGTTTCCCCCAATGTTTAAGCTCATTAAAAAATGAACTGGTAAATAGCCATTATGAATGCCTTATCGCCAGCTTTTGAGCCTTGGTCGTGTTCTCGCCATCACCTCCACTCTGTTTTTAGCCGATCATTCACCCCCATATGATTATTTACCCCTTCGAGGAACATCTGCAAAGAGTGATTTTGTTAGCCATCCTTGTGACACTACCGTGATTGGAAAATTTGAAATCCCACATGGAATCAGCTGCTACCCGAAACCATCACTCGTTCCTCGAAAACGAGTCTTCTTTAAGCTCTTTTCACCTGACTCATAAAATATGAAAAGATTGCCGAGCGATTGGCCTCTCTGGCTCGTTAAATTCATCGGAAGTGCTATCCCTCCTCTATATTTTTAATCTTTTTGGACTTGAGGGATTATTACACAAAAATATCGAGCGCTTGTCTTGTTCGGCTCATTAAAACTATCGAAAATTCATCCCTTTTGTATTATTTTACGCTTTTTCAAACTTAAGGGATTATACGATGAAAAAGAATCGTTGGATTCTCCTTTCCATTTCTTTCAGACTCTCTAAAATTGAAAGAGACCAAGTTATCTTTGTCGTTAATCTCGTTAAAACCGAATAGCGACAAACTCGTCCAAATGGACGAGAATGAGTTTCATTGTTGCTAGGCTCGCTAAAATATAGCGATAGGTTCGCCCAAAGGGCAGATTATATATCAAGCATATGTTATCCTCCTCAAGCTTGACAAAAATAAAGAGGTGCTCATTAGCAATGACTGTGGAAAATTGGGAATAAAACTTGAAGAAACTTTATTGCTAGCAAGTCGCTCTTGAATATGACACTTTCCTTCCGTGCCCATACCGGGTTGGGTTGTTCCGTTCACTGGTCATCACCATTGGTCCTTCACACCATCCATATTTGGGGTTAATGCTACCAATCCATCGTCAGTGTCACCGATATGTTCAAGAGAAGTCATCCAGAAAATTCACGTGTGTCTCACCCACTGCAATACATTCATACTTCATTCCTTCATGACCACCACCTTGAATCCTGTATCGTCAGTTTGTTTTCACCTCCAAAACCATTTGCTTCGTTCCGTGTCATTGATGTGGGTTTCATTAAGGCCCTCCTGCGACGGGTCACTTCTTGTCAACATCAGCTCATTATCCAAGAAGTTGACTTAGGAACAACTCTTTTAGTACTTTGAAGCTTGCATGCCTCAATGGAAAGTTTCTCACTTTCGGCGAAAGGTTTACGTCAATGGCCTTCGACCGAGAGATTTACGTAGTGTTCGACACCCAGTCCTTTTTCACACCACATGAATTTTACTGTAGTACCTTGAGGGTCATTGTCATTATTTGTGACTCCTCTCGCGCCTGTTAACAACTTACATCATTGGCTGGTAATCAGGCGATGTCTTTCCACATTCGACTCCAGAACATTTTTCACATGGTTCGACTTGTACTCCGAGTGACGATTGAACGAGTTTTGAAGACCCCAGATCTAGTTTCATCCATCCGGGTTATGATATATTCAGGAATATAAAAACATCAAGTGTTCATCATTGCCGAATAGATGATCATCCAAATCAAAGGATGATGAGTCCATATCATCAGTATGTCACACAGACGGTAGTCTGTCACACAGACGGTTGTCTGTCCTATGTACATGAAAATGAATTTATAATGTTGATCATGGGAATGCCCGCCTCAGCTAGATCATGAAAACATGTTTTCAAAATAATGTATTTACTTTATCTTATTACAGGTCGCCTCCCAGCTTGAAAAAACTTCGGATCCTCATAGTAAAGCATTTCACTCGACATCAGAAAGATTAACGACCTCATGCTTTAGGGGGGAACTGTTATAGACATTTTTGGGCACTTAAACCCCAATCATAAATGTCCATAAACTGAGGGCTCCTAAGTCCCTAAAAGTGTTGCTTCACTGCCTAAAGGAACAAGGTCAACTGATTACATCATCTCCCAGAAGTTCTCCACTTAAAACTGCTCATAAATGGTCAAAACTGGACCATACTGAAAGCTCAATGTAGAGGGTGCGATGCATATCACCTTCCCAGTGTACAAGGTGCAATGCATACTTATTTTCTCCTCTGTAGGGTGTGATGGTCGGGAATGGACAAATGGTAGGGGCAAAAATGCAAGGTGGAAGATCATGGAATCTTCTAGAAGCTTCCCCTCTAACACTTGCCTCTCTATTTTCGACTAGGGATGAGTAAGAGATCATCATTATCCAAGTGGAAGCAGGAACTACCAGAGAGAGGACACTAATCAAGATCCCAAAAGATGACCCACCTCTCTGTAATCATCTATATGGAACCCTCATCACAGAGATCCAGAGGCTAAAATTTTGTATCTTATAGAGAAGTGTTATTGGTTTTCTAAGGTACATTCAAAGTGTTGGGTGATCTAAGCTTTTCTTGAGGTGAAGAAGGACTTCCTAGCTCGAGGATGATGCTAGGTCAGAGCATATGGTTGTAATCCTATTGCTACTTTTCATCTTAATAAAGCTATTCTTGTTTTCTTCCATATTCTTGTGTACTTGTTTATATATGCATTTATATGGTTAACGCACATCTGATCCTATGTTATTTATGAATTTAGATCTTTGTTTCTTCGATAGTAGTATGCTGTTGTGATTCCACAGGTTCTTTTTGAAGCTGGGCAGATGAAGAAGAAGCGGTGAAGCTCTATCAAGAAGGAGAGGAAATCAAGTGCAAGACTCAGGTTGGTCTTCTTAGTTCTCCTCTTGTATATTTTCATAAAAGAAAACAATAGTAGACTTTAATTGTTTGCTTCTAAGATAGCCACCCAAAAATTTGTTATTGATTGGTAGCATTTGAGGCAAGGTAAAGGGTAGAGTGTTCAGGAGTTTACTCAAGAGTTCAAAAACAAAGCATTGGCGCTTGGTTTTGGATACACGTGAAACTTTACTAAAATACATCGACAATTTACATTCATATTTGTAACATACATTATTGATGTTTAATCCTGATGATTTTTATGAAGTGTGTGTTCAGGTTATACATATTGAATTAGGTGGCACACCATTCAAGTTTTCATCGCAATCATCCAAAGAGTCAGAAATCAGAGATTCCAATGACAGTAAGGGGAACAACAATTTAAAGAGAAAGAAATCAATGATAGCTCAGAAGGAAAGACCTACTTGGTCTCATTGCCAGAGAATCAGTCATGATGAATGTAAGTGTTGGAAACTTCATCCAGGACTTAAACCCAAAATGTTCCTTAAGGAGAAGGATTAAAAGAAGGCAATTACAGCAGTCCAGCAAGATCTAGGTTCAGATTTAGGTGATGAATGGAGGATAACTGCTATGGTTACGACAGGTAAAACTTCTAACACTGGTTCAAGTTTGAATACTATTGCATCTTCATAAAACATAAATCCTTCAAATGAGGATAAAAGAGTTGAATTGTTTAACATAAGGATAACTTCTAAGCATACAAAGATAGATACAATGTTTGATAGTGAATCACAGGCCAATCTAATATCTGAATATTTAGTTAAAATTTTGGGTTTGGAAACATGGAATCATCCAAGACCTTACCCATTAGGATGGCTAAATAAATCAACTCAACTAAAAGTCACCAAACATCGTCGATTAAGATTTTCTATTACAACTAATTACATTGATGAAGTCAAATTAGATGTGGTTCCAATAGACATGTGGAGTTGTCTTAGGAATTCCTTATCTTTATGATCATGATGCGGTATTTTACAGGAGAGAACATAAATATCACCTTAAGAAATATGGGGTTGAATTTATTTCCAGGGCACATCAAAACAAAAATCACTTAAATTTGGTTGTTGCTAATCAGATGAAGCAATTAATATGTTCAAATAAGAGGTTTGTAATCATGTGTGTAAAGGATCAACATAAGAATCAACATGAAGTTTGTTCAAGTTATGAAACTCAACTTAAAGATAGTTTGATCAAAGAGATAGAAAATATTCTAGTTCTATGTAAAACCAAACATATTACTCATACATAGGGAATACACCATGAATTACAGTTTGTGCCTAAAGTTCCTCTACATAATGTCAGAATGAAGAAATTCAGTCCGAGTTTGGAAATTAGGAGTTACAGGGATACAAGGCAGTATTGGGGAAAGTCAGTGTTCAATTTCTTTTATATTGTGTCACCATTTCATGCTTCAAACAGTTTGGAAACCTCTTTTCAAGTGGAGAGGAAGCCTATTTGTTTTCATCTCAAAGCCTTTTCTAAACCAATGTCAAAGTATTTAAGGGAAACTTATGCATCAAGGGAAAGTGCTAATCAATGGACACATCTTTTAATGAATAAGGGAAAAGTGATTCAAACAAATCAGTAGCTAGATCAATACTTTCAAAATAAAACTAAGTTGCAATAGTTTCCATGTTACAGTTTGATGGGTTTATGGCAGCAAGTTCACTTAGTAATTAGGAATCAGGAAAGTATAGCTAGTTTGATGTCAAAAACATCTGTGATTGTCTTTGTTATTCCACAAAATAGAATGATAATACATGCCAATGGTATTGAACAATATCCTAGAGAGACTGTTTTCGAAGATGATTATGAATCACTAACTCATGGTTCTTCATGGAAAGAAATCAATTGCCATGTTCATAACAGGTTGTTTGACCATCGTCACAAGTTGTTCATATTGTAGACGGATGGAACACATCACTAACTCAAAACGTTCCATGATTAGCATCATCAGAGTCATCACCTGCAGGTGATTGATCGAATGTATTGGTACACCATTAGGACAAGGTAGAAAGTGAGGGAGCTCTACCCTCATCGACCATTTGTTTAGTCAAAATTTTGTGGTCCAAAAGCATTCAAGTGGAGAGCATTGATCCAAAAGGATCTCGTCAGATCAGTTGCACAGGGTCATCGTCACTGTTCAGTGTCATTGTTAGCATTTAGTTCAATGTCATCATCAACAATTCACTATGGTGTCGTTTAGTTTCGATAGTGTTGGTTATGGATCAGATTATTCAGGTGGTGTATATGGTTTTACATGGTGTTTCATTGATATGGTGTTGTATCTGGTTGTCGACAAGTGTTCATCGTCAGTTTCGCCAGGGTGATCATTGATGTGGGGTTTTTCTTCCCTTTTCCAAGGTTTGTTTGTCAATAAAGGTTGTCATCCTTTGATGCTAATACAAATGTCACTTTGTGACAAAGAGATGTACATGGGTTTTTTTGTATCTAAAACCTAAGACATTATGCATTGAATTCTAAATCCTAATCTACATCTAAAAACCTAACCAAATCCTAATACACTAAACCATGTATTAAAAAATGCATTAAAATACCATATTACCCTATTCCTAAACATAGAACCTAATGAAACATTAAAAAATGCAATAAAACCTAAGCTCTAGACCTAAACCCTACGTTCTAACCTATCGGGACATATTACAACAAACAATGTATTAAAACGTGTATTGAAAACAAAGCAAACATATATATATTAACCTCGAGCCTTTACATATTGGAATACACGAGAAAAACATTACAACATCACCTGATTGTCCCTAAACCGCCATCCTTAACCACAGCGGGACCGTCGCTCATATGAGCGGAGTCAATCGGTATTGGTTATCCGTAACCACAATCTCTAACTGCATCGAACCCACAGTGGGACTGTGACTACTTGTGACCAGATGTGCATAAAATTGTCAAGGTATATTAATGGGGTTGGGAGTTCACCACAAAGTTAATGTAACTGCAACAGGTTGACGGTTGGAACCACAAGGATAAACCATGCAGGTGGCCGCTAAGGGTTAGGCCACTTGGTCACATGCCGGCAGCCCACCCAATTTGCACTGACAATAACTGTTAACGGTTTCAGAGTTAACCCAAAGTTATTTATGGGTTTTTATAATTAAGTTTCAGTTATTCTAATTCAAGGACCTTGTAACGACTGTCTAAGGTGGCAAACTTTGATAATATCCTAACTCCAAGAACCCATATTAGAACTGATTCATTCCTAAACTCATTGGAGGAAGTTCGAGTGCATCTGGTGGATGTTAAAAGGAAGCTTTGCTCATTGAAGTAAAAGGAGGGTGATTTTAGTTTTGATATGCAGATTCTCGAGGTTAGAGGTTGCTTTTTGTTTTCAGTGTAATAGTAGCATCTAGAGTTGGAATTCGGAACCGTGATAGGTGTTGGAAAGCTGGTTCAGAGAACTATCCCTTGAAAGTGACCAAAAGTGCCTTTGTGGATATTCATTTTGGTCAAATCTCTGTGTAATCGACGTCTTCTGTTTCAATCCTAATAAAGCGGTCACCCATCTTGAAAGTAGACCCGGAGACGTAGTCCATCAGGGATGAACTCCATAATCAATTTTACTGTCTAGTGTCACTGTGTTTTCGTTGTTTTCACTTCTATTTTGCATCATAATTATGTTTTATCAATTGTCGTAAAGTCCTTCTTCTCAAGAAATTATCTCGGTTTCCACACTTTCAGTTAATATTAAATTCATTAATGGCTAATGAATTAGACTACATTAGTTTTAACATATGATCATTTCAGATCAAGAATAAAAACCCTCATGGTCTCATTTTATTATACTTAAATCATTTTTGTGTGTGTGTGTGTGTGTGTGTATATATATATATATATATATATATACTTAGGAGACCTAGTCTTGGGATGATGAAATATTGTGTTGTACCTTTGAGATAGTAGTTGGTCAAGCTACGAATGCCAGAGCATCTAAAATAATTGTTTTGGGGTTGTTTTTGGTTTAAATTTATGGAAGACAAATGAATGAAGATAGACACAGAATTGAAGTAATAAATATTTTGGGGTATAATAATACTTCAGCAAGGGGCTGCAATAAAGCATTACACAATGATATAGATGAAAATAGTGGTGAGTAGAAGACAGCAAAAAAATATGATTATCACAGTTTCCAGACTGTAAAATAGAACAATCACAAGTTGGAAAACCTCATAAACTACGTTCCAAAGGTTCCAGGCAGTATACTTAATGCTTGCACAAGATGCTGATGATTTATTGATTAGAGGGGATTAGCTAGACAAACAATTGCATTAATCCAGTCTCTTAATAGATGATCACTTAAGGAGTTTATAAGAATCAATTGAAACTCTAATAGTTCCTACCTAGATATCTCTGCAAGTCATATGCATATGAAGAAAGACATAATGATTGAAAAACTGGAAAAACTTACAAGATAAAACAAAGTGTGCAAGACCATATTCAGAATCCTTTTCTTTGTATTAAGGTTCCAAAAAGATTTAGTACATCAACAGTCTGCAAAAGCTTCCTTCAAAGGTGGCTTCCAAGTTCAAAGTAACATTAACAATCAAAATATTTACAAGCAATGAGCTATGAATCTTCAACTCCAAACCCATAACAACTTAAGAAGAGAGTTATTTATATGATAATAAAACTACAAATAACTTAAAATTGTTTAATATTTATTTAAGGAAAGGAAAAGATCTTCATGGCAAGAAGATAGGGGCAGCTATTGAACTGCTTCTTGCTGTCCCCTTTTATTCAGGCTATGCTAGCTTCATTTGTATGATAATTTCCCTCTTTAAGTTGACTGATTGTTTATGTCCTTCATGTTGGTTGATTCCTTCAGTTAAACTTTTATCTGATATGTTTGAACTCTGCGTATATCATTCACCCTATTGAATAACCTTTATTGTGCTCCTTTAACCCTTACTATGCATTTAGGTTTTTACCTTGTTTTTCATAGTAAATTGCTTCATTTGGTCTTCAAATTATCACATAGGCTTTTAGTCTAAAAACCTGGAACAACAATCATTAAGAAAAAATCAAGTGGCAGAGGGTCTTCAATGGCTCAGCTGAGCTTGATTGGCTATCAAAAGGCGTCCAGGGCATACTGGAGGTGAAAATGATAGCTTTAATGGCCAAAGAGGAATTATTGGGGTTGCGGTGTGTTAAAATAGGCAAATAGATCAATTGGTGTTTTCTGTGTTAAATGGAAGAAACAGTCTTCTTTTAAATCATCTGGCGAAAAATGAATAGCGATAGAGAGAGTATGGAGCAATTAATAACGATGGGAATGACATAATCATATATATACATGTAGGACTCGGGTCCGGGTCTATATATCGCATATCACATGCAGGGGTGTATGCATGATTTAAAGGATTTTGGATCCCACCGATGCGATATATATTTATACATAGTTTTATTTAATAAAACTATTATATAAGCATGTTTAAAGGCCCACGGTCGCGCCGATATTGCGATGCGATATATTACGAAATACATAGTTTTTAAACAAAACTAAGGGCTTTCAGATAGTTATTTAGAAGGAGCTATATAATACATGAAAGGGAAATTCTTAAGGATTTAATATATAAGTCAATGTTAATATGAAATATATTGGAAGGGAAAATTTATGTGAAAAGGGGAATTATATGTAAAAAGAGGAAAATGGGCTAAGTATGAATGTTTTTAAATGAATCATTTGACTTTTTATATATACATCAATACTTAGGGGAAGGATTTTTTTATGGGTTTTTGTGTATAAATGATTTTATATGGTAAAAAGGGACTTTTACATGATGTTTTTACTTTTCCTAGGTAAAAATGGTTTTTTCCATAGGAAAATGGTTTTTACCATAGGAAAATGGATGAATATGAATGTATGAAGGTAGGAAGGGGAAATTAGTGAATATAGGAATGAAGGGCGACGAATGGGAAGCTAATTACTTGACTTTTTAAACCTTCATTTTCCTTGTTATAATTGACTCCTAGACATAGAAACATGATAAACATACATTTCGTCCAATCAACGATTTAAACTTCTACAACCTTTCTCTACTTACCCTTTGCTTATTCTATCATTTTTTTCTTCACTTAATGGGTGCATTTAAGCTAGAAAACCCTTATCCTTTCTTCTTATTTGACAAAAGAAAACTATTTAAATCTACCCTTATAACTTCCAAGGGCTGAGATTAAACTAATGAGCACCTTATTATTCTCTACCTAACTATTGATCTGTCAAGATTAAATAGTTCGGACAGATCTTTATTCTCTATCTAGAACATCAAAGTTAAAGCATGAAGCAGTAAAGAATAAATAGTTTGATTGTCATGGGTTGTGGCATTTAAAACAAGCTGCACACAACTATTATTTTGTAGAAAAAGTTGTGGCATTTGGACTTGCTCACTTTCAGAGTTTATTTTTTTTATTTCTACCTAACATTTTCTTTTTGCCTTCATTATTTATAGCAACTAACCTAACATTTTATTTGATATGGACATCATCATAAAAATATTTTTTTAAACTAACATTTTTCTTACTATTGTATGTCCATATCCTAACTTAACATTTTTGTGAAATATTCTATCTAATCAAAACCAAAAAATTCTACAACATTGGCTCCATATGGGCACTTCTTTCTCCTGTGTAAATGTAGAGAACCTACAGGTCCATGTGCCTTCTCTTCAGGCTATGCAGTCTTTGTTGTAAAAAATATCACATTGACATCTTAGAAAGGCAAAGAAAACCAGAGTATTTACAATGAAAACTATTTCACCTTTTTAATATTGAGTATAATGTTTGACAAACCTTCCATTTACAAGATAAGTGGAATATATCCCCTCAAGATTTTGTAGCACAAAAGTGTTGTTACCCTTTACTTTAGTGATTGCTAAAGGTCCAAACCATAGATTGTCAAATTTTCCATGCTTTCCTTTCTCTTCTCTCCTGGCATCCCATCTTAGAACTATATCACCTTCCTTAAAGTCCCTTTCCCTGGCTCTTCTATCAAACAAGACTTTCATCTTATTCTGATATTTTTGAAATTCGTATTGAACTTTATCTCTGTTTTCGTTAAGCTCAATAATTTGATTGATTCTTCTTGGAAAATCGTCAGGTTCATATGTTGCATCCTACAAAAATTTTAACAAAGGGAAAGCCAAATTGGTAGGGAAGATTGCATCTTTACCATAGACTAATTGAAATGGAGATTTGCCAGTTGATCTTTTTAGAGTAATTTTGTTTTCGCATACTGCATAAATCAAATGCGAATCCTAGCTCTTCTTATGATCAGCTAGTTTCTTTTTTATTACCTTTACCAAGATTTTGTTTGATGATTCTGCAAGATTATTACCCTGAGGGTAATATGGAGTTGAATGATGTAACAAAATTTGATATTTCTAGCAAAATCCAATCATTTTAACACTAGAAAAAGATGTTGCATTATCAGTTATAATTTGAGTTGGGCAACCAAATCTATACAAGATATTCTCCTTAATAAACTTAATTACCACTGCATCAGTAGCATTTCTGACTAGAATTTCTTCCACCCATTTAGTAAAGTAATCTGTTGTAGTGAGGATCCATCTATGTTGATTACTTGAAGTGGGGTGAATCTGTCCAATAAAATCTAATCCCCATTGAGAAAAAAGTGTTGAAACTATGAACGGAGCAAGTGGAAGAGCAACTAATTTCTGTTTTCCAGCAAACATTTGGCAAGGAACACAACCTCTCACCTTTGCCCCTACTTTTAAAAATAATGTGGGCCAATAAAATCCTCCTCTCAGAATCTTGTATGGTATAGCTCCAAGCATAGTGTCCCCCACAAAATCCTGCATGAAACTAATCAATGATGCCTTTAGTTTCTGATTTTGTTCAACATAGTAACAAAATGTTAAGTGGATCCTTCCAGTATAAATTTGAATTAATAATGCAGTACTTGAATGATTTCAACTTGAGGGTTTTACACTGGGTTTTGGAGAATGATGCTGGACACTCAAAATTGATCAAGAAATTAACAATATATTGATGCCAGTTTGACAACAAATATTTCTCATCAATGTGTATAGGGCTGATCTACTCTAAAGGTGGAAGTTCTTGTGGATTCTCCACTTCTGCAAGGACAGAAGGTACCTGTGTATTTTTCCCTTGAGACTAAAAGGAAGTTTCTTGTGGATTCTTCCCTTGTATTTCTAAAATAGAATTGATTCCACGTACTTTGGAGTTGGATTCATCTAGAAGCTTAGCTAATCCTTGACCTTTTACTAGCTTGGTAGTCTTGCTGGGTTAAGAGAATTTTAACAACACTATTTGGGACATAAGTTGTAATAGGTGAGTCTAAGACATACATCCTGAATGATTTTAGGGCTTGAATAAGGGCATAGGCTTACTTCTCAATGATGTCATACTTCAGCTCAGCATCTCTCATAACTTTGCTAATAAATGCTATGGGTTGGTCATGGGAATCTTCATTTTTCTGTAAAAGAATAGCAGCAAGGGTTGTTTCAGAGGAAAACGAGAAAATACTAAATGGCTTGGTATAATCGGGGCTAGCTAAGGTGGGAGCTTCATAGAGGGCTCTTTTTATTTGTTCAAATGCATGCCTAGAAGAGGGAGTCCATTTGACTTCATGATCCTTTTGAAGCATGTTTGTTATATCCTTCACTATCTCTACATAATTTAGAGTGAATTGCCTTAGAAAATTAATCTTGCCTAGAAAGGCTTGAATCTCATTTCTGTTTCTAGGAAAGGTCAATGATTCTATGGCAAATACTCTTTTGGGATCAATTACTACTCCCTCTTTCAAAATTATATGGCCCAAACATTCTCCTTCTATAACAACAAACAAAGACTTCTTTTGGTTGAGTGATATTCCAAATTTTCTACACCTGTCAAAAAATTTCATCAAGTGCTTTAAATGTTTCTGATTAGACCTAGAAAAAAGAGTTATGTCATCAAGATAAATGACCACAAATTTATTTACCTGACCCATAAAAGTAATTTCTATTGCTCTCTGAAACATTGCTCCATCATTTGTTAAGCCAAATGGCATCCTTGCGTACATGAATGTACCCAAGGGCGTTGTAAAGGATGTCTTCTCTCTGTCTGATGTATCAACACTTACTTGATTATAGCCTGAAAAACCATCAAGCATAGACAGTCTTTGTGATCCTGAAACTATTTGCAGTAACTGGTCCATTTTGGGTAAAGGATAATTATATTTTAACGATGCCTTATTCAGCTTTCTAAAATCTACGCAGAGTCTTATTTCTCCATTCTTCTTTCTAACAGGAACCATATTTGCAACCCAATTATAATATCTAAGAGGAAGGATGATTTGCGCATCTAACATTTTTTTTAATTTCTCTTTCTACAGTGGGTAGAAGAGCTGGATTTATCCTTCTATGTTCTGCTGATACGGTTTTGCTTCTGGCTTCAGAGGGATCTTGTGTTGTATTAAAGATGTGTCATAGGTTTTTAAATCAGCGTAAGTTCAGGCAAATACATCTTTATAATTTTGCAGCAACTTAAAATACTGAGCTTTGATTTTTGGGTCTAGAGATGCGCACAATTCTATGTTTTCAAATCTTCAACATTTCCAACGTTAATCTCTTCTATGTTATCTTCTAAAGAAATAGACTGCAGGTTTTGGAAAACATCATTTTGATCGAATAATTTTTCGAAAGGAATAAGTCCCTTTGGAAAAAAATTATTAGATAGTTGGATAACGTCATGATTAGCAATCTAGGATTTAAAATCCAAAGTGTCATTCCCTTTTTCATTTTCATTTCCTTTTGTGTTTTCAGTTCTTTCTGTGTTTTCAGTTCTATCATCATCAATTTGCAGAAACGAAAAATCATCTATTACGTGTAAAAATGATTTCAACTATTCATCCTCTTCAAATATTTGCCAATGTTTGAGGTTATCTGGGATAGAGGGCCTATATTTGACTTGAATTTGATAGAGTACATCAGTATGATCAGGTATTTAAAAATCGCTGGTAGAGATAACTAAGGAATTTGCGTGAACATTCTGATTTCTGGGAATGTAAGTCAAATTAAATGCATCAAAAATATTTTCAGCTAAATCCCATACCTCATTTTGGTAGGACTAAATTATTGGGTGCTTGGTCTGGCAAGCATTTTTTACTTGTTTGACAATAAGCTCAGAATCGGTAAAAACACTTAAGTTTTGAACCTTTAGGCTTTTGGCTAGTTGCAATCGTAAAAGAAAAGCTTCATATTCAGCAACATTATTGGTAACTTCAAAATCTAATTTACATGATTGTGTTATACTTTCCTTTTCAAGAGAAATTAAAACAACACCAGCTCCTACCCCATCTTTCGTGCAAGAGCCCTCAAAGAAAAACTTCCAAATATCGATTTGGTTTGGTTTTGAAATTTCAACTACCTCTTCAATTTTGACTTGAGCTTTGTGTTGGCTTGAAGGAGCTGAAAACAACCAAAGTCTTGATCTATTGCATATATTGGATGGTTCCTTGGCTGGTCAATTTTACAAACAGTATGTGCAAATCTTACCTCTCTATATAATCTCAATTTCTCTCCTCCATAAACATGAATAGTAGCATATGACATGTCCATCTGTAGAGTTCCCCCTAGTTTGGCACAATATGACCTAGAAAGGAGCATTCCAAACTTGGGAGGGATATCTGTAACAACAATGTCAAGCACTACACTTTTAATTGGGATTTGGGCAAGGGTAACCACTAAATCCTTGATGAATCCTAAACAGGGCACCCTTTTAGAATCAAAGGTGTACATGTCATGGTAGGATTTAGTGATATCTAATTTCAAAAGGTCCATGATGGATTTAGGCATACGGTTGTGTGGTGCTCTTGAATCAAGCATACAATTGTATAACATGGAGTCATTTGTGATGAGCCCTAGAAATGGGTAACTATATGGGCTCATTCTGCCTATTATTTTCATTTAATCCACCATTCTCACTATTTTTGTGCATTTTTTAAAATATATTTATGTCAATAGAGTGAATGGGGATAGTCACTTTGCCACATAGTCTAATGAGTGTTTATTGCAGATTTTTGGACAATTTTGGACAAGGACTAGGCATTTATGAGCAGAATGGTAGCCAAACTTGAGGATACAAGGCTGAGGACTTATGGGAGAAGTGTCTCCTTCATTTATGACCCCTTCCTTGAGTTCTCCATCAGCAGCTTGGACTACAAAGGCCCACATCATTGATTCCAAGGGGCAGCCGAGCAAGTCAAGTAGGGCTACTCTTATCTCCAGTTTTAGGCAGTCGAGTTCCTTAAGTTTAGGAGTACTCAACTCATTTTCGAGCTCTTTTTGAAGACAGTTTTCTAATGTAATTGTTATTTTTGTTGATCAATGAAGATGAATCCAGTTTTGAACCAGCACTGATCTTTTCTAGAGGGCTGAAGCTCTCAGGTTAGGGCCCAACCCAAGTTTCCCAACACCTCCTTTGTGTATTTATGTGTTTTTGCTTGCGATAATTTCTGTTGTTTAGGTTAAATCTTGCTTTAGTAAAATAGGTTGCTTTTGATGGTTAAAATAGTTGTTCTTGGTTCAAGTTGCTTAAGTAGTTTGTTGTAGTAACAAAGAAAGACCCAAAAAGGATACCAACAGGTCTTGATCTCCTTTCGCCCTCCTTGGGACCATGATTTGAGGTCAAGGCGCTACTGTTGCCACCAAAAACATAGCTTTTTCCCTTTATGTAATTGCTAGTGTGATGTTTTGAGTTGAAAAAGTAGATATTTGGTTGGATTCACATGCTTAGAACCTTTCTTGTTCATTTAACATGGCTTTCTCACATAATTTTCTATTCATGAAGTTATGTTCAGCAAGTCTCTCTTTTTAGGTCAGATTTTAGGTCAAAATAGGCAAACTCTGTTTTTCTCGGTTCTTACTTACGTCAATTTTGGGAAGTAAGTGTACAGCTCACTTGTAGAACACTCCAGCTTATCATTCATCCATAGCACAACTTGTACTATTTCATCTCTCAATATTTCCCCACTCATTCGTCTCATTTTGCAAATCTGCCCTAATTTCTACATTTTTGTACAAAGTTGCTTTCTTCCCCTTTGAACAAATCCAACCATCTCTTTCATTCCTAATCTTCATTGACAGAGTCCTAGACCCTTCAACACCTTTCATCCTAGCCTTCATTTCCCTTTCCCCACCATTTTTCCACCTTCAAACCTCCAAAAACCATTTTCGGCCTGCTCCTGTAGATCCTCCTGTGGAACCTCCTGTAGATCCCCTGCAACCTCCAGTAGAAGTTCATGCGAGCGATTTTTCAAAGTTTGATTGCAACGTAAGTCTCCATAAGGGTACACGGGACTTCTTAGGACCTCTCCACACCTTCCTCATCTTCAGCAAAATCCAACTCCATCCTCCTTTTCCACCAAACCTCTGCACAGTCACAACCAGTCAAACCATAAGCATAATAATTCCACATAAAAATACCCAAAAGTACAAAAAGATGATTTCTTCTCATTTCACTTTAGAAGTAGCTTGAATAAATGCAATTTACCTTTTTAGTAGCCAATGGCACCCATTTCAGTAGTTTCCATCCCTTTTTCTTGCAAAATTAGGGTTTGCTAGGGTTTGCTTGGGGTTGTGTTTCATTTCAGTTTTCCTTCTCTTTCTACAAGTAGAATAGCCCTTGTAGAGTTAGATTTCTTCCATCATAGTAAAATATTCTTCTAAGAACTCATAGAAGTTGGCTTAAGCTCCTAGCGAACTTGCACCAGCTGATCAAGTGATAGCCTGTAATAAGAGCTAGTACTTGTGCATACATAATCGTCGCTTCCAAGTTTGTTACGAACTACCTAGTTGATAAAAGTAAAGAAGGAAGCCCCAAGAGTTGTCGCATTATTGCTGCAATACTGGAGCTCACCACTCTTTTTATCACCGTTTCCGAGGAAGCGTCAGAATATTTTGTGGTTACTTCTTTTCTTCTATTTTCGACTGCAACATTCTGCTAAGTAGTTTATTTTAGCAAAAGTAGATTTGTTGTTTCATTTCAATTCTGCAATTTCAATTTTGAAAAAGTAGATTAGACATTTCCTACTTTCATTTCAATTCTATAATTTCATTTCAGCAAGCGTAGATTAGACATTTCGTGCTTTCATTTCAATTCTGCAATTTTCATTTTAGCAAAGTAGATTCATTTTAGTTAGTTGCAATTGTTGTTCAATCCATTTCAGTTTTTGTAGGTACAAGTAGAAAAGGAAACAAAAAAATCACCAAAAAAAAAAAGAGATTTCCTTTCATGCATCATAGGAATAGAGAAAATTGAGGAAAATTCCTACCCAACACCCCCACCACATCACTGAGTCACCCTTCTCTCTTCTTTGGTGGGAGTGATCTAGAGGAACCTATAGGTGAACCTCCAGAGATATACGAAGATGCTATAACAGAAGAAGAGCAAGAAACCATTCCTCCTGAGACCATGGCTGAAAATAAAAATGTTAGAGGAAATGGGGAAAGAATAGAAGGTGCCTTTCCTATCCGAGAGACCAATGGGGACACAAAAATGAAAAACATAAGTCCTTCAGCCTTACCTCAATTCCTTGGACTAACTACCGAAGATATTGATACTTTCTTGTTTTAATTTTTTGTTTATGTTGAACCTATGACTATGAAAAAGACGAGCAAAAGTTGAAACTATTCCCTTCTACCTCAAGGATCCAACCTTGCACTAGTTCATAGGGTTACCTCGAAACAGTATCACAACTTGGGCTCAGATGCAGCGAGCCTTTAACAACAAATACCGAGACTACTATAGGTCAAAGGATACTAAGGAAGAGATCTTCTGAATGACCATGGGTAGTGATGAATCTTTAGAAGACTATGAAGAGAGGTTTCAACTCAGTTATAAAAGGGCTAGGTGCACACTTGACCCTAAATCTCTGAAGTTGGTACTGCTCAGAGGGGTCCCTAAAGACCTTCTAGATACCCTCCATTTGTTGGTTAGGGGAGACATCTACCAGCTACCTTATGATGACATAAAGGCTGTGTTTAGAAACCATTCCAGGTCAGCTAGAAAGAAAGGTAGGGAAAGTCAACCTTGAGCTATTACATCCTCATCCAATTCATCCCTTAGAAACGAACTTGAGAATCGATTGGAAGATTTCAAGAGCAAGGTGAGGTAGGCTCTTTCCATGCAAATGGATACCTTTCATATCAAAAGGAAACAAGAGGAAGTCGAGAGGGCTTTGGCCATTTTTTGTCCCAAGTGCACTAGAAAGCATCCTAGGAACGAATGTCCATTGCACTTTATAGAAGTGTATTTATTGTGAAGAATACCATCCTACGAATTAGTTCCCTTCCTCGCCCGAAATCAAAGCTGCATATGAGAGCGCTGAAGGAGCCATTGAACCACTCTATTTCATGAACCAAAGGAGGCCACATGGACCCAGAACTTACCAGTAGGGATTGCAATGGATATCCTAGAGCTATTACAACCCCAATCTAGCCACTTCCATGCCTTCTTGGGGACACCCTGCTCATCGTTCCTAGTCCACACCCCCTCCTCAATCATATCCTCCTTAATACCAGGCTCCTCCAGTTGCTCATTTGTTTCATCCTTATGCTCAGCCACAGCCTCAGTGGCGTGCACCTCATTAGGGGTGGAGGCCCCATTATAACTGTCCTCCCATTCTTTTGCCTCCACCACCTACTCAACCAGAACCATTACCTCCTCCTCCTCCAAGACAACCCCAAATACCTGCTCAACCGAACCCAAACCCCAACAATAGACAGACTCAGGAGGTATATAATGGAGAAACAGCATGCCCGACCTATGCTGTGGAGATTCAAGAGATTAACCTACGATCTGGGAAGGTTATCCTAGATAGCCAACCTCCTCCTAAAGAGGATGACGAAGCAAAACAAGAAAGTGAACAAAAAGTAATTCCACCTTTTCCTGAGAGACTAATTGGAACCACACAACAAACCCTAAAAGAATCTGAACTTTTGGGAGAACTGAAACAGTTATGTGTAAAAATACCACTTCTCCAAGCCATAAAGGATGTGCCTACATACAAAAATATGATCAAGGAGAAGTGCTTCAGGCAACTAGGTAGGCATAAGAGAGATTCCACAACTCTCAATTTCATAGGACAACTATCTAACCTAATGTTGGGGCAGGTAATCTGTCTGAAATATCTAGACCCTGGGAGTCCTATAGTTGATGTCCACATCAATGGCACCATAATCCCCCATACCTTGATTGATCTAGGCGCTGCCATTAATCTGATGACCAGGGACACTATGCTCAAACTCAACCTTCAGGATTCCCTAAGAAAGACCTCAACAGTACTACAGTTAGCAGACCGCTCCACCGTGATCCTCGAGGGGATTATGGAAGATGTCATGGTCTCTATTGATTCCCGGGAGTACCCTGCTGATTTCCTAGTTCTCCAACCAAAAGAAAAGATCACTGGGTATCCTCTCATCCTGGGAATACCTTGGTTGGCTACTGTAGATGCCTACATCAGCTGTCGAGCTGGGAACATGACAATCAAGAATGGGTGTATGTCCAAATAGGTAGTCCTCTATCCTCCTGCCCAACCTCTCCTACAACATGATTTACCTCTCTGGTTGGAGGAGGAAGATGAGGATGAAGTCTATTCCACACCATTGTGTACAGTAGAGGCTACCATGGGGGGTCCACAAACCGAGGATGATCTTATTGAGAAATTGATTCAGAATCCACCCCCCAGTGTGTTTCCCTTAGAAGAGCTGGTGGAAAAAACCCAAGCCAATCCTTTAGTTGATCTCTATGTGGCTGATCTGACCTCTCTCAGATTTAAGAATGTGGAATTTGGCCCAGAAAAAACCTTAAAGATCAACTCATCCCTATCCACCTCTCAGGAGAAAGAATTGTGTAGCTTGTTGAACAATCACTTGGATGCTTTTACTTGGAGCTATAAGGAGATGAAGGGAGTCCACTTTTCAGTCTATACTCATCACATTTATATTAAAGAAGATTGTAAACCAGTCAGGCAGCCCCAAAGGAGGATGAATTCAGCCCTCAAGGACATTGTCAAAGAAGAACAACAAAAGTCGTTGGATGCAGGATTCATCTACCCTATCTCTGACAGTGAATGGGTTTCTCCTTTGGTGCTAGTCCCAAAGAAAAATGGTAAGTGGAGAATTTGTGTAGATTATTGGGAACTAAATAAGGCCACCAAGAAGGACCATTTCCCTTTGTCTTTCATAGATCAAGTGTTAGATGGCCTGGCAGGGAAGAAGTTCTTTTCCTTCCTAGATGGGTTTAGCAGGTACAACCAAATCCAAATTAGCCCAGAAGAGCAAGATAAGACCACTTTCACTTATCCATGGGGTACCTTTGCCTACCAAGTCCTTCCTCTTGGGTTGTGCAATGCTCCCACCACTTTCTAGAGAGCAGTACTAAGCGTATTTGCTGAACTGGTTCATGATTCAGTGGAAATCTAAATGGATGACTTTACCCCTTATGGTTCTAACTTCTAGGAAGCTTTGACTAACCTGGGGAAAGTTTTAGCCAAGTGTATTGAAATGAACCTATCCCTCAGTCTTGAAAAATGTGAATTCCTGATGACTGAAGGGGCCATGCTAGGTCATACAATTTCTCTGCAAGGATTATAGGCAGATCCCAACAAGATTGCTATCATCCAAAGGGTCCCACCTCCTCAAAAGGTAAGAGATATTCATAGTTTTCTAGGCTTAGCGGGGTATTATAGAAGATCCATTAAGGATTTGAGTAAGCTAGCCTCTCCATTGTTTGGTCTTTTGGGAAAATATGCTAAGTTCATATGGACTGAGAGCTGTCAAGAGGCTCTGGATGCCTTGAAACGTAAGCTAGTAACTTCCCCAGTCTTGAGAGGTCCAAATTGGGCCCTACCTTTCCACATTCACACAAATGCCTCGAACAAAGCAATAGGAGCAGCCTTAGGGCAAGTTGAAGAGAAGCTGCCTTATGCCATGTACTTTGTAAGTAAAAACTTGTCCAAGGTAGAATTAAACTACACTGTGACCGAAGGGGAGCTCCTAGCTATAATCTATTCCCTAAAAAAGTTCAGACACTACATCATCGTTAGGTATATGATGAATAAACTAGATGTAAATGCTAGTATCATTAGATGGTTACTTCTGTTGCAGCAATTTGATTTAACAATTGTTGATAAGCCAGGTAAGGAAAATGTTGTTGCTGATTTTCTATCTAGACTAGATATGCCTGTAAGTGAAGAAGGAATGGTGGATGATTAAATTACAGATGAACACCTATTTTCTATTTCAGTACTCTCTCCATGGTTTGCTGATATAGCAAATTATTTGGTTTCAGTATAGTTTCCACCACACCTGTCCTCAAAAGAGAAGAGCAAGATCATGAGAAAAAGTACCCCATTCACTTAGATTGGGGGCAATCTTTTTAAACTTGGCCCATATCAGATTTTGAGGCAATGTGTCAAGGAGGAGGAATTTTTTGACATCCTCCTAACCTGTCATGATGGGCCCTATGGGGGCCACTTTGCAGCAAAGAGGTCTGCCTTCAAAATTCTGCAAAAAGGTTACTATTGGCCCACTCTTCATCGAGATGTCAGGAGATATATCAGCCAATGTGACCGATGTCAAAGGATGGGAAAACCTACTCCAAGGGATGAGATGCGCCTGTAACCTCAAGTGACTTTCGAGCCATTTGAGAAGTGGGGAATGGACTTTGTGGGTCCTATCAACCCTCATTCATAACATAAATCTTACATCATTGTGTGTACTGATTACCTTACAAAATGGGCAGAAACAAAGGTGATCAAGGTAGCAACAGAGGAAAAAGTAGCTGAGTTTTTGAAGGAAAATATCTTCTACAAGTTTGGCTATCCAAGAGAGTTAGTCACTGATCAAGGGAGTCAGTTCACCTCCAATTTGGTTGAGAGACTTGCTCACACACCACAAGATTAAGAATAGAACTTCCACCCCCATCATTAGCAAGCATATGAGCAGGTGGAAGTCACTAACAAAGCTTTGGAAGGGATTTTGACTAAGGTAGTGAGTAGCAGCAGAAAAGATTGGGCAGATCGATAGGTTGAGGCCACCTGGGCCTATAACACCACCTAGAAAACCACCACAGGGTTTACACCCTATGAGTTAGTCTATGGGAAAAAGGCCCTGCTGTCAATAGAATTTGAATATAGCACATTAAGGTTGGTAGCTCAGCTAGACATAGATCTCAGCCATGCACAAAAGGAAAGATTGCTTCAGCTAAATTGATTGGATGAACAAAGAATGCAGGCCCTACTCCACTCAAAGGTAGTACAACTTCAAAGAAAAATATGGCATGGTAGACACCTCAAAGAAAAACAATTCCATCAAGGAGATTTGGCATTGTTGTATGATTCAAGATATAAATATTTCAAGGGAAAACTGAGGACAAGATGGTTGGGACCATATACAGTAGAAAAATGCAATGACAATGGTTCAGTACTTATCTGGACCATAGATGAAGAATCCATCCCCATGCTTGTCAATGGGCATAGATTGAAGATTTACAGGAAGCCCCTTTCCAAGCAAGAGTTCATTGAGAATCTGGGAAAAACAGTGTTGGTAGTGGAGCAGGTCCCTGTCTCCACTCCACCCACACCCTAAGCAAAAAAAAAATAGAAAAGGAATAAAAGATCCCTGGGTGAAAACCTCTTGGAGGCGCCTAGGGCAAGCAGTGAGGTGAAAACCTCATGGAGGCACCCCAACTATCTCAAAAAAAAAAAGAGAAAAAAGAAAAAAACTAAACTTCGTTTGAATCAATTGCAGGTTGCAGGAGGGTCACGCAAGAGAAAAAGACATGGCTAGGCGGAATACACCCTTCATAGTCTATCCCTCCATTGTCGTTATCCTTTCCCAAGCCTTGGTCTCATTTGTGTTGAAAATTTAACATCCTACAGGAAACTCCGTGTATTCTAGAGGATGCTCCTGTAGAAATCACACAGAGGCCAAAATCAAGTTCAGAGAAGAACCCGAGCGCTGAAATTTTTTCTAGAAGGCCTGTGAACCTCCCTGTCACCATCCATCTGCCTAACTCTCCAATCCATCCCTACACACCCACATTTCAACTCGTTTTTTCTTTCCCTACACAGAAAAATACATAAATTATGTTTCTTTCATTCTGTAAACACAAAAAATAATGACAAATAAGGTAATAGTGTTCCTTGTTTATTCCTACCTAATACCTTCTAGCTACTATTTCTTTTTATTCAAGACCTTCCTCAGCAGTCTTTTTAGCCCCTACTCAAGCATCAACCTGAATTTTAGAAGGAGAAGCAGTTACAAGAAATCCTATATGATTCCTGTAGTAGTTGATCCCTTTGAAAAACAAACTCCAGATACAGGGTCAGCGCAATAGGATGTATGAAGCATGCAAGGAGTAGAGATTAATCGAGAAATCACCAGCATAAGCCAAAGGCCGAGCATGTAGAGCACCAGCAAAACAACAATGAGGAAATAAAGTTCCAAGGTCTGAAGCATGCAGAACATAGCAGTGATTAACAGGTAAGTGGTTAAACCTATTCCTCGATTGCATGAATATTATTTACAAATTGCATGAACTATGGGAATGGTCACGATTAAACAGAATCAGTGACCAGCTAACTGGCCACCCTAGTTCATTTCACACACCCTCGTGGAGTTCAAATGATCCTCGTCCAATTCAAACCGCATATCAGATATGCAGTCAGGATGTGTGGCCCATCAACCCAAGAAGAAAATAGCTCATAACCGATAGCGGTGGCGGTGTATAACGGGATGAGGGAGGTGATGGCGGTCAAGCGACATGAAGAACCATAATTACACTAGCGTAGGACCAATGGTCTAGATGGTGATAACGTACCCATCCGGACACCTCACCTCCTCACCGTGGATTATGCCATTAGTTAAGTACAATGTGGTCTAAGCATCCACCACCCTTTGTTTCATTTTCATTTACAAAGTTCTTGACTACAATACTCACCTACCACCTTCAGAACAACGAACCAATAGTTTTCTGCCAGTTTTTTAAAACCCTCCCGCCTATCAGGCTCTACAGGAGTACTACTGCATCCTACAGGAGCAGGAACACCGTCTATAGGAGGCTTTCTACGGGAAGGCCAGAGAGCAGCTCTGCAGCAGAAAAAGTCGAAATTTTTGTGAAATTTGAGCTTGAAAAGAGGTAGGCTCAGGAAACCGCTCTACATATGATATATTTATATAAGGTGGTGGATTAAAAATACAGTATTGGGTTGAAAAAAAGAAAGGAAAGTGAAGCTTAAAAGTCTGCCTGTATTTTTCTGATTTCTACATAGTCTCTCCGTTTTCTTCTCTAGGTTCAAAATCTGTCTTTTCTCTTCCTCACATTCTTCTCAAAAAAGGGATGCAACTATAGAAAACAAGCGTGTGAAAGAATGAATTTGCAAGTCTGTCTACCCTCTAAAGAAAAAACATTGTGTTATATATTCTCTGTTCTATCAAAGTCTTGATTATTTTTTCAAAAACCTAGAAGCAAAATTCAAGTTAAGAATGGTTTAAAGAGGGAAGAATTGCAAATTGATGTTGTAAAGAAGAAGCACACGGGAAATTCCTCCTACAGTTTCAGAAAAAAAACAAAACTCAGTTGTCCCTCTATTTCTGGTTTTGGAAATTGTTTTTTTCCTCACCCGAGCACTTTCAGAAACCACTAAACACCATGCTAGGAGGTTTTATGAGAAAAGGATCCTTTGAACTCCAACAAATTTCATGAGCACCCCGAGGTGGTGGCCCTCTTCACCAGGAAAAACTAGATGTCTTTCTTTGAGGTAATTCACGGGCATTATGAGGAGGTGACTAAAGAATTTTTTATGTCCTTAAGACCCCACTCGAAAACACATGCTATAGTCAGTTTCATGGGTCTCACCCTAGAGCTTACACTAGATTTTATCAGCAGAATCACAGATCTTCCACTTGGGCTCCCTTGGAGCAAAGAGGAAAAATTGTTGGGACAAGTTGCTAAAAATACATTCTTTCAGCCTAATGGACACCCTGTAGAGGATAAGAATGGGGTCAGAAGGACAATTTTACCTCCTCCATGGAGTAAATTCAGCTACCAGATCATGAAATACATCACTTGTGAAGGAAGATTCGGTATATTTAATGGTTATCACTTCAAGTTATTGCATGAATTGAGATATGGGATGGACCTACCTGCAGCTAGGAAACTCAGTCTCCCATATTTCCTCCTCTGGTATTTGATAGAATGTGGCACCAAGTTTAATGTGGGGGTTCCAGACAAGCTAGCCCGCCATGGCCTCATTAAATTATTGGTGGAAGATGCCCTACACACATACACCATCCCCATAGCTTGGGAAATTTTCAGGAATATATCTAGAGGAGATGACATCAAAACTTTGACTGAGGACATTAGCCCATCTAATAGTGAGGAGGAGGAGTAGACAGAGACAATTGAGAAGGAAATTCATGAGAAGGCGCACAATATGCAAACATAAAGAGAAACATAGGAGAAGAAAAAAGAAGAGGAAAAACTTGACAAAACCCCTGTTGAGCCTAAGGCAGAAAAGAAAAGCAGGTTTTCATGACAAAGAAGAGGATATAACATTAGAGGCTTGGGATGTCAGGGAAGCTGTTAAAGCTATTAAATATGAAGAACTGGATTAGTTTCCCAGAGGATGAGCAACCCATTCAGCAAGGGGGTGATGATGAGCCCCAGAAATGGGTAACTATATGGGCTCATTCTGCCTATTATTTAAATTTAATCCACCATTCTAAATATTTTTGTGCATGTTTTTGAATATATTTATTTCAATAGAGTGAATGGGGATAGTCACTTTGCCAAATAGTCTAATGGGTGTTTGTTGCAGATTTTTGGACAATTTTGGACAAGGACTAGGCATTTATGAGCAGAATGGCAACCAAACTCGAGGAAACAGGGTTGAGGACTTATATGAGGGTTGTCTCCGTTGTTAATGACCCCTTCCTCGAGTTCTCCATCAACAGCTCAGAGTACAAAGGCCCAAATCGATGATTCGAAGGGGCTGCCGAGCAAGTCAAGTAGGGTTGTTGTTATCTCTAGTTTTAGGCAACCGAGTTCCTTAAGTTTAGGAGGAATGTTGGGAGTCCTCACTCGTATAAATAAGAATTCTTCAAGCCTTAGTAGGTTAGCCATTTCATAGTATACTTTCGCACTTTTATGCAGCCTTGTACTCGGCTCATTTTTGAGCTCTTTTTGAAGACAGTTTTGTGATGTAACTGTTATTTTCATTGATCAATGAAGATGAATCCTATTTTGAACCAACACTGATATTTTCTAGAAGGCTGAAGCTCTTGGGTCAGGGACCAACCTAAGCTTCCTAGCACCTCCTTTGTGTATTTATATGTTTTTGCTTGGATTCATAGGATAATTTCTCTTGTTTAGGTTAAATCTTGCTTTGGTAAAATAGGTTGCTTTTGATCGTTAAAATAGTTGTTCTTGCTTCAAGTTGCTTAAGTATTTTGTTGTAGTAACAGAGAAAAATACAAAAAGGATACCAACAAGTCTTGATCTCCTTTCTCGCTCCTTGGGACCATGATTTGAGGTCAAGGCTCTACTGCTGCCACCAAAAACATAGATTTTGCTCTTTATGCAATTGCTAGTGTCATGTTTTGAGTTGAAAAAGTAGATATTATCTTGGATTCACATGCTTAGATCCTTTCTTGTTCATTTACCATGGCTTTCTTCCATAATTGTCTATTCATGAAGTTCTGTTCAGTAGGTCTCTTTTTTTAGGTCAAATTTTAAGTCAAAATAGACAAACTCTGTCTTTTTTTGTTCTTGCTTAGGTTAGTTTTGGGAAGTAAGTGTGCAACATACTTGTAGAACAATCTAGCTTATCATTCCTCCATAGCACAACCTATACCAGTTCATTTCTCAAGATTTCCCCACTCATTCGCCTCATTTCGCCACATTGCCCTAATTTCTGCGTTTTTGTATAAAGTTGCTTTCTTCCCCTTTGAATAAATCCAACCATCTCTTTCGTTCCTAATCTTCATTGACAGAGTCCTAGACCCTTCAACACATTCATCCAGCCTTCATTTCCATTTTTCCACCTTCAAATCTCCAAAAACCACTTTCGGCCTCCTCCTATAGATCCTCTTGTAGAACCTCTTGTAGATCCCCTACAGCCTCTTGTAGAAGTTCATGCGAGCAATTTTTTGAGGTTTGATTGCAATGGAAGTCTCCAGAAGGGTACAAGGGACTTCTTAGGACCTCTCCACACCTTCCACATCTTCAGCAAAAGCCAAATCCATCATCCTTTGCCACCAAACCTCTCCACAGTCACAATCAGTCAAACCATAAGCATAATAATTCCACATAAAAATACCCAAGAGTACAAAAAAATGATTTCTTCTCATTTATCTTTAGAAGTAGCTTGAATAAATGCAATTTACCTTTTTAGTAGCCAATGGCACCCATTTCAATAGTTTCCATCTCTTTTTCTTGCAAAATTAGGGTTTGCTAGGGTTTGTGTTTCATTTCAGTTTTCCTTCTCTTTTTGCAAGTAGAATAGCCCTTGTAGAGTTAGCTTTCTTCTGTCATAGTAAAAGCTTCTTCTAAGAACTCATATAATTTGACTTAATCTCCTAGCGAACTTGTGCCAGCTAATCAAGTGACAACCTGCAGTAAGAGCTAGTACTTGTGCATACAACACCATCGCTTCCAAGCTTTTTATGAACTACCGGGTTGATAAAAGTAAAGAAGGAAGCCCCAGGAGTTGCAGCATTATTGCTGCAATACTAGAGCTCACTAATTTGTTTTAAGAGTTATATAGAAGGGAGGCATTATCTCATATATCATGTCTAAACTAGGGCCAAAGACTACTGCTGGTTTTTCATCTTGTAGACTTATGACATCAACCGAGGTGTTTTGTATCCATTTTGTCACTTGGATTTTGTAACTAAGGTTTTTAGAAAGTTTTGACAATGGAATTGGGATCTTAACCATATCTAATTCCTTTTCAACATTAACTGCAGTCAAAATGTTTTTACCATCTTGGGTAGTATCAATTGACTGATCTAAGGGCTGAATAAGAGTTGTTTGAGCTTCAGTAGTCTAGGTACATGGTTCAATCACTCGAGTTTCCTTTGGAGGTCTCCCAGGACCAGGCCTAGGTCTATGGTCATACCTTTTGTTTAATTCTGCAATTCAAAATTCAAAAAAAGCATGATATTTAGATAACTGTGAAGCTTCCTGATCCTCTTGAACCTAATTCTGTTGAGAGAGAGGAATGACGGTTGTTTGATTGGAAGAAGAAGAATCCATACTATTAATATCTTCATTATTTGTCATAGTATTATCATTAGGTTGTTGGTCATCTATCAATTGAGGAGTGGGAACATGTTGATCATTCGTAGGTCTCTGAAGAATTTGTAGTGGTTGGTTTCTCTTATACTGACCTTGATTTTGGTGTTGAGGTCCAACAGTTGTTTGTTGTATGGTCCTAGGTTGGGTCTCAATCTTTGAAGTCCTATTCAATAGGTTTCTAAGGAGAGATGTTATTTCATCTATTTTTGAGTCTTCTGAGTTAGTCTTTGAGGAACTAGAAGCTTCTTGAGCATATTTAAGATTTTTTTGGGCCTTTTCTTCCTCAAGTTTCAAAGAAGTTGATGTTGCTCTATTCACTTTTACTTCTATAGCATTTGTTTGCATATCTTCAAGAGTTCTTGAAGTTATTTCTCGTAGCATAATAGGAAAGTCATCATCGAAAGCTTTAGAAAATCTAGAATTAGCTACTACTACAGGAGGCTTAAAATCAACATGTATTTTGTGATAAAACTTATTGAATCTTTTGATAAAATCTGCTACAAGTTCACCGAAGTTCCTTTTAAGCTCTTCAAATTCTGTGAGAAAATAAAGAGGATCCTTTTTGACACCCCACTGATTTTTGAATATGGTTTTAAACTCCTCCCAATTTCTAATGGTAGCTATTGACAACTGCCTAAACCAAATCCTTACATTTCTCTCTACTGACTATACAAACAATTTCATATAAACATTTTCTTTCTCAATATTCATATTGTCTACAAAGTCTATGAAAGCTTGAAGATGGTCCTCAGCCGAGGGACCAGTTTCTCCATTGTACTTGAGAAGGTATTTTAAATATCTAGCTCGAAATGCATCAAGGTTATTAGGTAAGACTAGGGTAGCATATCTCGCCTGTACAATTGGTCGGAAGGCCATGACAATAGGTGGTGTTTGAGGTATATGAGATTGTCCAGATGGAGTATGAGGTGTTTGTGTGGATGTAGAGGATGAAGAAGAAATAGAGGATAATGATGGTGTTTTAGGAGTTGGCGAACTAGTTGGAGGTGAAGGACGAGGAGATCTCCTAAAAAACTTCAAAGGAGTCTTAAGAACTAACTTTGGGACCTGCAAAGGAATATCTTCCTTTGATTCAAAGAGAGGATTGGTATACAAAGAAAAGGTCTCTTTAGGTTGTTTAGAAGATGAAGCTTCAGGTTGATCAAAAATGGAAGGAAATGGATAGGTGGTAGGGGATATGAAATCTGTGGGTTTATATTCAGGAAGATTAACACCCAAATTAGATTCAATCTTAGGTGATTCTGGTGGAAGTGTGGGTCTAGGATGAGATTCTAATGAATGAATAAGGTAGGCTAACTTGAAATCAACTCCTTTATTTAGAAGCTCAGCAACCCTGGGTGATAAATGGCAGTAATCAGGATCAAGTCGGATATTACCAAAGGGGTCAAATGGTTCTAATTCTTCATATTGAAGGATTGAAGAGGAAGAAGAAGATGATCAGTGCTGTCCCCTTTTATATTTGGCTTTTCTCAGAATATTTTCAGGATCTGACAAAGGACTACCTATGTCACCTTCTAAACGATATCTAGTATGTTTATAAGGTGCCAACTTGGGAGTGTGGAGTCACCTAGGTGAATGATTTTAACCATTCTAAACCTTTAATCACCTTTAAAGAAAAAGAGTGAATGAATATCATTGTCCCGAGGGAAATTTGAATTAAATTTGAATCCACGGCAACGGTGCCAGTCTGATGTTTTACCTCTGGGATAGTACTTGGTCAAGCTACCAATGCCAGAGCATCTAAAATAATTGTTTTGGGGGGTTTTTGGTTTAAATTTATGGAATACCAATGAATGAAGACAGATGCAGAATTGAAGTAATAAATCCTTTGTGGTATATTAATACTTTAGCAAGGGGCTGCTATAAAGGATTACACAGTGATATAGATCAAAATAGTGGTGAATAGAAGACAACAAAAACATATGATTATCACAGTTTCCAGACTGTAAAACAGAACAATCACAAGTTAGAAAACCTCCTAAACTACATTCCAAAGGTTCAAGGCAGTATACTTAATGCTTACACAAGATGCGGATGATTTACTGATTAGAGGGGATCAGCTACACAAACAATTGCATTAATCCAGTCTCTTAATAGATGATCACTTCAAGATCTTATAAGAATCAATTGAAACTCTAATTGTTCCTACGTAGATATCTCTGCAAGTCATAAGCATATGAAGAAAGACATAATGATTGAAAAAATGGAAAAACTTACAGGATAACACAAATTGTTCAATACCATATTCAGAATCCTTTGCTTTGTATTAAGGTTCGAGAAATATTTAGTACATCAAGAGTCTGCAAAATCTTCCTTCAAAGGCGACTTCCAATTTCAAAGAAGCATTAACAATCAAAAACTTTACAAGCAATAAGCTATGAATCTTCAGCTCCGAACCCATAACATCTCAAGAAGAGAGTTATTTATACAATAATAAAACTACAAATATCTTAAAATTGTTTAAGATTTATTCAAGGAATGGAAAATATCTTCATGGCAAGAAGATAGGGGCAGCTATTTAATTTCTTCTTATTGTCCCCTTTTATTCAGGCTGTGCTGGATTTATTTGTATGATATTTTCCCCGTTTAAGTTCATTGATTGTTTATGTCCTTCATGCTGGGTGATTCCTTTAGTTAACCATTTATCTCATATGTTTAAACTTTTGTGTATATCATTCACCCTATTGAATAACCTTTACTGCACTCCTTTAACCCTTACTATGCATTCAAGTTTTTACTGTGTTTTTCACAGTAAATTGCTTCATTTGGTCTTCAAACTATCACACAAGATTTTTGTTCAAGAACCTAGAACAGTAGTCTTCTTACCTACAAAATCTTGAAATTATTAAGAAAAAATCAAGTGGAAGAGGGTCTTCAATGGCTTAGTTGAGCTTGATAGGCTATCGGAAGGAGTCTGGTGCATATCGGAGGTGAAAATGATAGCTTTAATGGCCGTAAAGAAATTATTGGGGTTGTGTTGTGTTAAAACAAGTAAATAGAGAAAATGTTGTTTTATGTGTTAAATGGAAAAAACAATCTTTTTTTTAACCATTGGGCGAAAAATGAACAGTGGCAGAGAGAGTATAGAGGGATTAATAAAGGCGGGAATGGCATAATCATGGTTAAAACCCAGATTAGGGGTGAAATGGAGGCTTTGGGTCATTTCCGTGTTTAAATCGAAAAATCAATTTTACACAGAAAAGCTTTGAAAAATCGCATATGGCGGACTTGAAAATTAATGGAATCGGACAGATAAATGATATCGGGTCTGGTTTGAAATCAGATATCACAGTCAAAATGGGCGAGGGTAAGTGCTTTGCAAAGTCATATAATAATGGACGGATGCGATGTGGAGATAGCTTGTAATGTATATATGGTCGGGTCTGGGTCCCAATCACAATCGTGGATCAGATATCGCAAAGGGTTACAATATAAACAAGACTGCAATGGAAGGGCAGATCCGATATTGCGATACGTTATAATATATGTAGCATCGGGTCGAGGCTCCATCACAGTCGAAGATCGAATATGGCAGAGGATGTATGTATTGGAGGGGAATTGGGATGGGAATGGATGCAAAACAGAATGAACAATAGAATATATATATATATATATATTATATATATATATATATATATATATATATATATATATATATATATATATAATATATATATATATATATATATTATCTAGGCCTCAGGTCCGGGTCTATATATCGCATATCGAAATGCGGGGGTGTATTCATGTTTTAAAGCATTTCTAGATCCCGCCAATGTGATATATGTTTACACATAGTTTTGTTTAATAAAACTATTTTATATGCATGTTTAAAGGCCTACGGTCCCACCGATATGCTAATGTGATATATTATGAAATACATAGTTTTTAAACAAAACTAAGGGCTTTCAGATATTTATATAAAGGGAGCTATATAATATGAGAAAGGGAAATTCTTAAGTATTTAATACATAATTCAATGTTAATATGAAATATATCGGAAGGGAAAATTTATGTGAAAAGGGGAATTATATGTAAAAAGGGGAAACTGGGCTAAGTATGAATGTTCTTAAATGAATCATTTGATTTTTTATATATACATAAATACTTAGGGAAAGGATGTTTTTATGGGTTTTTGTGTAAAAAGGATTTTATATGGTAAAAGGGGAATTTTACATGATGGTTTTACTTTTCCTCGGTAAAAGGGGTTTTTACCATAGGAAAAGGGATTTTATGAAAATGGATGAATATGAATGTATGAAGGTAGGAAGGGGAAATTAGTGAATATAGGAATGAAGAGGGATGTATGGGAAGTTAATTACTTGACTTTGTAAACCTTCATTTGCCTTGTTTAATTGTCTCCTGGACATAGAAACATGATAAATGTACATTTTGTCCAATCAACAATTTAAAGTTTTGCAATTTTTCTCTACTTACCCTTCGCTTACTCTATCATTTTTTCTTTACTTAATGGGTGCATTTAAGCTAGAAAACCTTTATCCTTTCTTCATACCTAACAAAATAAAACTATCTAAATCTACCCTTCTAACTTCCAAGGGCTGAGATTAAACTTATGAGCACCTTATTATTCTCTACCTAGCTATTGATCTGCCAAGATTAAACAGTTTGGACATATCTTTATTCTCTATCCAGAACATCAAAATTAAAGCATGAAGCACTCAAGATTTAATAGTTTGACTGTCATGGGTTGTGGCATTTAAAACATGTTGCACACAACTATTATTTTGCAGAAAAAGTAGTGGCATTTGGACTTTCTCACTTTCAGAATCTTTTTATTTTTTATTTCTACCTAACATTTTCTTTTTGCCTTCATTTTTTAGAGCAACTAACCTAACCTTTTATTTTATATGGACATCATCATCAAAATATTTTTTACACTAACATTTTATTTACTATTGTATGTTCGTATCCTAGCTTAACATTTGTTGAAATATTCTATCTAATCGAAACCAAAAAATGCTACAACACATTGCATTCATTGTAAATGGATATTGCCCCTTCGAAAAGAACTAGATTTATTGGTTTCTTATCACTTTTTAAGTTCAAGGACCATAAAAGCAAATAATCCTTTGTAGTGACAAGCCTCTTTTTTCACCCGATTACAAAATACCACACCAACGTCTACTCTCTTCGACAAAGCCTGTTGGTATCACTCGTTCTGTCTTACAGAACTATTAAAATTACTTTGCTAATCTTAGGCTTCTGAAAAGTAGTTATTCTTTTAACAATTATACCCATAATATGAACTTGTAGAATTGTCTAAACAATTTCTAGCTAAACTTAGTTGGAAGTTGTTATGGATTCTTTTGCTACAATAGTTTCTTCCACGCTTCTTTCTTCTTTCTCTATTGCCAACCACAATCAACAATTTCTCTACCCAAATTAATTTGAAAAGATAATAGCATGTTACCTATCAATATCATCAAATAGACAAATACAATAACTTTTAAGTCATTTATTGCAAACTACTACAAGTTTATTGTTTCTACCAATCTTCTCAAGGTTTCGTCAACTATGAGTAACAATTCTACAGAGCTCTACTCCACTAGAATTATCTTCAATTTGCATGAATTTTAATATATCTCGGCTTTCCTTTGCATAAGATCCTTTGTGCTATATTTCCTTATCGAACCTTCATTCTTACAGAGATAATTCCTCTTTATAATACAAAATTTATTTTTCATCATGAATTAATCACTCTAACTACTTATCCAAAGTCATAAGCATTATTATTCTTATCTCCTGCCTTGAATTCTTCTTTTGGATTCTTATGTTGATCCACCACTATCTTTTCCAATGCTTTTGCTCTAGTGTTGTAATAACTTCAAATCCTCACAACCATTCAAATAAGTAGGATCTAACCTAGTCCTTATACAAAAATTGATTCCAATGCATCCGCTCTCCCTATATACATGGTGTCTCAAATTGATTCTATCTAACCCCCTTAATCGTGCTTCAATATCATATTTTTAGGATTGTTTAAAAATCCCTTAAATCATGAATACAAATCAATTTTAATACACCATCATCATTGAATCACAATGTTAACAAGCACTATGTAGAAACTGAAATTTGAATCCCTAACACTTAGGTGCCAAACCAACATTACGTTGCAAAACCATGCGTGATGGTGAGTGTGTAACCAAAAAGCATTTCATCCTATCAAATATTGATGTTTCCTCGAATGGAACAAACCTTAATGTAATTATAAGTTACATAACAAGTAACATGAAGGGTTCCATTTACTATAGTTGATAGATCATGGTATAGAATATCATATATTGGAAGACAAGAAGAAAACCATATGGCACTAGATTGTCATGAAGACCCTCCCCATTAGTTCAAATGTAATTAATAACCCTTGTTTAATCCTACTCAATATCCACAATCTGGAATCCAATCTGTAGCTTGTGGTGGGGTCCACACATAATGTTTTCACACTCAGATACCTTTTCCAATTTGGATAATTTTCCACTAGCTCCTTGATCTATGGATTCAAATATCTAGCTCCTTGTTTAACTCCCAATTAGGTTCAAGTCAGATACTTCCATGATCTGAATATCGAGTTGATGGCCCATTGTTGGACTTATGATTACACTTGGATATATTTACAATTGGATACCTTTTATTCTAATTTGTATTAACTTCGATTTGGATAAAGGCTCGTAGTTACACTTTGGTTTGACTCAAATAAACAAATTGTTAGATTAAGAATTATGCACTCAACAATTTTTCATTTTCATCAACTAATGCATGCTTTGGAAAAGTTGGAATTTTTTTGCAACTTCCATGTTGTAAGGCCTTGAATTCAATATAATCTTTCTTGATATACACCCCAAAATGAGATGACTTGCAAACCTAAATTGAACCCCATGTTATAAACTTGCATGTATATTCAAATTGAATCTTGCACAATTACTAGTTACCTAATATGAAATAGAATCAATGCTAAATTCTGAAGTATGAACCTTTACTAGATCAAACCACCATAGAGTTTCTTCCCTTACATGTACAAAAAAATTGATTTGGCTTTGATCACTTTAAAACTTATTTAAATTCCTTTGAGGGTTAAACTAAGAGAAACCAATTTTTTTAATATAACAACCTATAATATACCAAAGCTCAACTCAGAGAATAGAATACGTAACAGAATCAAGACTGGCCCTCTTGCCATTGTATGTTACTTTGTTTCTAACAAGAAGAGAAACATGCTTGGTCTCAACACAGTAATGGTTTGCACAATGATACTCATATAAATATAAGCACACATATGAAGTTACAAATTACTTAATCCGCAAACAATTCAAGAACTCCAAGAACCATTCAATTATTGAAACAAGGGGTGGATACTTGTGCAATTGGAAATGTATTTCCCAATCTCCTCTTGATCTTTGAAGCCTCTTCTCACATCACACCTCCTCTCATACACACACACTCTCACTCTCTCTATATGTTCTTCCATTTACAAAGATCATCTTTATACAATATGATGGTTTAGTTGAGATCCACTAAATATGGATCAAATCACTAATTTGTGGAAAGTATCAAATCTAAACTGAAAATATCTTGTTCCTTCAACAACTCAATTGAATTAGTTGGGAGATAGAGAATATTATCTAATGTGATGTAAGAAATCTAATGAGGCACAATGAAATTTATTGTGATTATATCAATCATTACTTGAAGAGTACATTACTTCCATAAAAAATAATATATGTTCTTATCCAATTTTAAACTCATTGTTTACAAATTTTATGTTAATTCTTATGTGCTATTAATTTGGTTTGTTTTCAAGGTTATGGGTTTATGTTATATTTTTAGATCCATTGAGAACATAAAAAAATGAATGCTCGACAAAAGCCAATTGTTTATGTTTTAAACATGGAAGATCATGTATCCAAGTATATTTATTATTAGAAAATAACTAGACACTTGCTTACAATTAGAAATATTTAAAACTATAAAAGAAATAATGAAACAATATAAAAAATATCATTCATTAGGTTTAGAGATTAATCCATCCTTTTTTTACAATTATAAATTATATGTGAATTTCATGAAATCTTTTTCCATTCATGTATTTCTTCTTATTGAAAAAGCTTATATTTTAAAAGCAATTTCCAAAATTATTTTCCCATTTGACATAATTATTTCAAAATAAATTTTATTATTCTTATTTTAACTATTATAATCTACTAGGTATATACAATTTTGGTTTCTATGAGGTTTAGTCCTTTTGAAGTTTCAAGTTTAAATCACATGGAAAAGTGTTCAGGTTGGAAGTCAATTGTAAGGGATAAAAACAATTACATAGAAAATAAGTTTAGACTATGGGTGGTATAATCTTGGTGGCAACCTCTCATAGTTAGATAAATTTTTTTTTAATCTAACATTAAAACTAACCTCAAATTAAAGTCAACCTATTTAAACATTTTTGAAAAAAATAAATATAATACTTTCTTAATACTAAGTGAATGTGATGCATAGAATATTCTTACGGGTATATACAAACCAAAGGTTGAAATCTATTTCCAAATATTTATGTCCTCTCTCCTTTTTTAATTAAATTGATTAATTAAAAAATGTCATAAATATAGCTTTTTGGTCATGTGGTATTGATAAGTCATGTTAAATTGATTAATTAAAAAATGCCATAAACACAAGTGTCTTATAAAAAGTTATGGTTTTTTAGTCATGTAGTATTGATAAGTCATGTTACTCAACCATAATATTTTAACAAAATCTAGAATCTTAGATTTATGGTAAAATGGAAATAAAATAAGTTATAATAAATTGATGTTTAAACTAGTCATATTACAATAATAATAGATAAATAGGGACATATTTATAGAGCCGTCCTTTATTTTTTCAACATTACTAAAGCTTTCATTTACGCTGGAGGACGATAACCAGATCTCCTCCCTTCTCTGAATATTCCATGAAATCACTCAATCTCCCCGCCATTATTTCTCCATATTTCTCGAACAACGCATCCATTATTTCTTCTCCAAAATGGTGTTTTATTAGACTTTCCAACACTGCTCTTATTTGCTTTGACAGGCTTTTACCATATGTTTCCTTTGTAGAGGCTGAGCCTGTTATGGCTTCCAATTCCTCTTCCGGAACATTTTCTGATCGTCTCAGAAGCTCCAGTCGTTGTACTTCGAATGAACCCTCTTTCGCTATTTCATTGCTTACTTCCTCTCGACATGGACAATACATGGGGATGTTGAACGAGTCCACCTTCTCCTCGTCGATAAAACCCTGCATCAATAAAACGTCTCGACTTATAGTTATAACTATTTCAATCCACTACAAACCCATTTCCCATTCAAAATGAAGGTAAAAGCTATAAGTTACCTGATTTACCAATTCATTCAAGCTGGTCCCTAATAATTCGAAGACGAGGCCGACAGAACCCTGATCGGTAGGATCGGTAGGTGTTCGACCCTGTAACAGCAAAAACATGCGCCCCCCGCCAACCATCTCCTCTGCACGGGAGCTCAGAAACGTGTTGAAATCCTTCTGAAATTGAAGAAAATACGCTTCGCCGACTGCCCGACATCCACCTTGGCAAAAGATATTTCCCTTGTTCCATGTTGCTGAATTTTTCTCTAAAATCTCAGCGGGAACCTGATCATCCGCACACGAAAACTAACCTAAGACTCCAGAGTAAGCTATACTTATTCTAGTAAGTTATACATGTGTTTGTGAAAACATACCTGGGAAAACCAGTGAAGACCAAACGAAGAATGAACGAAATGGAGAGCCTTGTCTGGAAATAGCCTTCCGTAGAACGAACCCGGTACACCTGCTGCGAAATAGGATCTATCTACTGCACCCTCTTCATTCTGGTAATCAGTATTTACAGAAAAAGGAGGCAAAATGCTAAAGAGTGAGTTAAAATCAGAAGCCGGAAGATCGTTAAAGAACACTTGAAACTGCAGAAGAGGAATCCCCGCAGCCGTATATTTGGCTTTGAGGGTGTTTGTTATATTTTGGGCGGTGAAGAGAGCATTGGGGCTGGACGAACAACCGAGATCTGCAATGCGAAACGTGTTGCAGCATTCCATCATCATCTTCATAGATAAAAGGGTTTCCTCCAGAATAGGCTTTACAATGTCTGATCCTCTCCTCTACAATATGGCATTGCCATCAATAGTTAGAAAACACAAAATTATTCCAATCGAATATATGGTTATCAGTAATGTACAAGAAAACAAATGATGGATTGAAATTCAAAACCTGAAAGAAAGTGGAATTTTGAGCATAGCTGGAATCTCCTAGGCCAGCGTTCATATGAAACACTCTCTCCATCTCCTCGCAATCACAAATCAAACCAACAAAATACTCCTTTAAATAGCAAATAAAACCAACAAATTCATTAAACACTATTTTCCAGCAAGGCCATGGACATCTAATTCAACTTTCTCGTGCTGTTTGAACTTTTATTTTTTAGTTTTTATTTTTCCCACTCCTAGAAGAATAATAGCAAATAAAACCAACAAATTCATTAAACACTATTTTCCAGCAAGGCCATGGACATCTAATTCAACTTTCTCGTGCTGTTGAACTTTTATTTTTTATTTTTTTATTTTTCCCACTCCTAGAAGAATGTTTTTTAGTTTTTTATTTTTCCCACTATTCAACTTCACGACACTTTCGTACGATACTCTTGCCGTGTGATAGCATCTCTCTTTTCTTCTGCGTTGCCGTGTGATAGCATCTCTCTTTTCGCACATGTGTATTTTTTTATGTGCTCTTAGGGTGACAGACGGAAATCCTTGAAAACATGGCTGATTTAGGTTTAAGAAGTTATTAAAATAATTTAACGTAGGGATGGTTTGGTTGGCTTTTAATGCAGTGGTAGATTAGCGGTTTGTTAAGTAGTGAATATGTGTTGTCAGGTGGAATATATATAGATGGATAAGTATGTTTATATATTAAAATATATTTTATTAAATTATTGTATAAATATTTAAAAATTATGGTATAAATATTGTAAGTGTATTAAGGAATTTTGGCAAAAAAATATTAGTGAGTTATTAACCATATAAACAATAAAGAGGTGTATTAAAACAAAATAGGTCATCAGCACACATGAATACCATGATATAAGGTGGAAACTCAATGTGGGTGAAAACCAATTGATGCAATTAGTCTCTATCTTCTTTGAGTAAGAAACTTCTTTTTACAATATTTTTGTATGGTGAAGTCTTATACTATAGTAGTACACAGAATGCTACAACCTTCTCTTCAAGGATCACGTTTAATAAATTTTCAGACTCGATCCATCAATATGAAATAATCACTACTACAATACAACTATCAACTGCACCTACATCATCAATCTCTGAATCACCCAATACTGAATCACTAAAACGCTATCATCAAGACATAGTGACTAGAACACATAACTCTGCAACAACAACGAGACCCAACTGCAACTTCAAATATCATATCTCATAATTTATACGCTACTATGATGAACCAAACCAGTGTGTATACACGCTTTTACCAATATGCAAATATTTACTCATAATTTTGCAGCTATACCAGACATGAGTCATATCGAGATCATAACATTTATACAGTAAAATATACGTCAATAATTCAAATCTCATCTATCCATGACCAAACCAAATAATGATAATACATTCCAAGCCTTATGATCCCGATCCATCATCCATCATCAACCGCATAGGTGCATCCTTGGTTCAAATCAAGCATTACATCACAAACCCATAACCAACATATTAGATCTCACACCTCATTAGATATTCAAATCTTGTACACTTGCACCTTGGCCTAATGATCTTCTTCTCCTTATATAGGTTTAGGCCACTCTCAATACCATGGTCCGAAACCACGTAGGACCAATACCTTGGACCCAATACTTAGGGTCAATACCTCAGACCAAATACCATGGACCAAATACCAAAATACCATGTACCAAATACCACAGACCAAAAGTTTCCTTCTGTGAAAGTGTGTGTGTACGTTATACACGTCTTTGTATATAGTGAACCTACGTGTGTACACTAATTGGTATATAATGAACCTGCATATATACGCGACTTGGTATAGAGTGAACTTGTGTATACCTTTCTTTCTTCATTCTGTGAGTATGAACTGTGATATGTCATTTGAGTGAGTTGCCATCAAGGACAACACTTGAGTCATACCTGTATCATAATGCCAACAATCTCCCCCTTTGGACTTGATGGCAACAACCACACCAAGTCACTCTCCCCCTTTGACATTAAGGGCAAAGGGCGGACCAAGATATTTTCTCCCTTCATATACATTTTGTTGTCCATACTCCCCCTCAGTACATGCTAAAATCTCTTATTGAGATCCCCCTTTGTGGATGCCAAGATGTACCAATTTGTCCATGCTCCCCCTGAGCACATGCCGAGTCTACAAAGATATTTTTTAAAAGAATAAAATGACTCTACAAATCAACTAAGTGAGTATGGCATTCCTATCACCAATGACTCATACATACATCAATCTCCCATCCAAGTGGGCATACACCATTTTGACTCATCCTCCCAACCAAGTGGGGATATACCAAATGTTTATACATGACTGAAATAAACATTATTACATCATCCTTCCCATGCAAAGTGGGGTTACAAATTACATCATATGACTCATGGGTCTTGAAAATAAATACATGACATTTTTAACAAAGGCCAAGAACCTAAACAAGAACATGATAGTCATCAGCAACTATCATACACCATATGATCTACACCATAAGCATCTGTCACCAACATCGAGACCTAAAATCCATTCTCTTGGCCAACCACAATAAATAGCAAGATGTATCAATAAGCATCATCACCAAAGACTTCTAACCATAATGCCAACAATGCATTATTCGAAGCATATGCTCCCCCTAAACATGTGCCAACTGTTCACCATCACATCTGATCATGCGTATATTAGCAAGAAGTATCAAGGCATCATCATCATCAAGTTACGATAAACAACACTTCTAAACAACATCTTATGAGTGCCAAGAGATTTCCACACATCATCAGCAATTTGTAACCATTATCAAACAAAGAAAATAATTGAGTGAATCATATCAGACCCTTTTTCCTGAGTCTGTCCCACTGCTTTTCTTCTAACCAACATAGGAACGACTGTGCAGCTTCAAACTCGTGTATACACGCGATTTGTCTTTATGAAACTTGCATATGAGATTTAGAAAACTGAGGTTCAATACTTTCAGCTCCCTCTTAGTGTGTCATGTCTGTATACTCTGCTATGCCACATCTTTTTGACTGTACTTCTTTTTTCTTCCATATCTTCAACTATGATGATGTTTTCTCCTTTTGGTATGGTGCCCAAAGTCTTCTCTTGCATTCCTTTGTTATATGTCCAATTTTGTTACATGCATAACATCTTACATGTCATATTCCTTCTGTAATAGTCAATAGCTTTGTGACTAAACATATTGCAAGAAAAACAATATCTCGTAAAGTACATGGAACATGATGATCTTTCTGTGTGATGGTCTTGAGTCATTCTACTTCTGCATCTAGCTGCAATATGTCCAAGATTATGACATTCATAACATTTAACATTATTCATCAGAGGAAATAACCGTCTATCACTTCCACAATTAGGAGCAAAAGATTTTCTTTGAAGAATTTCATTCCTTGGTTGTTGATAGGGTTGACCTCTCATCTCCTTGTTGATCATTTCAAATTTTTCATTAGAGTTCCTTGCCTCACCTTGTGAGCTAGATTCACCTTCAATAGATTCATAAAAACCAAGACCATTTTTTATAGCAGGCGACCTTTGACTACTAAGAATATCATCCAAAATCTTAGTATTGTCTTGAAATCGTAATAATTTATCTTTTTCTTCTAATTTACCTTTCATGATATTTACCTCAACCTGATGATGTTCTTCCTTTTCTAGATATTGCTTCTTCAAGATTTCTTCAAACTTTCTTCCTTCTTCCACTTGTTGCCTTAGTTTGAGAATCTCATTTTCTTGTTCTTCATTCTCCTCCTGCAACATTTGATGTACTCTCAAGGCACACTCCAGCTAAGCTTTTAAGCGGATAACTTATTCTTTAAGGGCACTCTCCCTTTTGTCAAATAGATCTTGTTGATCTATGATTTTATCTGATGCTTCATTTTCTTGTTCATCTTCAATCTGAAGTGATTCAAAATCTGAATACTTGCTTCCACCCAACAGCACGCTGTCATTATTCCTTTGAGCTTTCTTCTTCTTCTAACGTGCTTTCTTTCCCTTTTTTCTACGGATCTCCTTCAAGCGATCAAGCTTCTACCAAAGGACTTGCTCTAATACCAATTGTTGGAAATAATACTGAGAGAGGGGGCATGAATGAGTATTATAAAATCAATAATCTTTTCATTTCCATTATCAGATTTGTGTACGCTACTTCAGTTAAGGAAACCCATGTGTATATGAAACTGTGTTTAATGCAACTAGCATATATCTAGTAAACTTATTATTCAATTAGTTGATCTTTAATGAGTGCATCAGAACATTATTAACGATATAAACAGTAAACATGTGTAGTAAAACAGAAGAGATCATCACACATAAGAAGCACACACGAACACCATGATATAAGGTGGAAACCCAATGTGGGTGAAAACCACCTGCTGTAATTCATCTCTATCTTCTTTTAATAAGAAACTTCTTTCTACAATATTTTTGTACTAATGCAGTCTTATACCAGTACGCAGGCTTCTACCTACAGAAGGCTACAACCTTCTCTCATTCTCCAGCTTCTCCTGGAAGGGAGCTACAACCCCCCTAGCTCTTGTACTAGCTAATGTACTAGTACATAGGTGCTCACCTACAGAAGGCTACAACCTTCTCTTTTCTTCAGGTACCACGTTTCATAAATTTTCAGACTAGATCCATCAATACGAAGTAATCACTACTGCAATACAACCATCAACTACACCTGCATCATCAATCTCTGAATCACCTAATACTAAATCACTGAAACCCTGTCATCAAAACACAGTCACCAGAACACAGAGCAGAACAAAGAACTTTGTAACAACAAACAAACCCAACTACAAATTCAAATATCATATTTCATAATGTATACGCTACTCTTATGAACCAAACTAGTGTGTATATGCAGTTTTACCAAAGACAACTAGCGTACAAATCTGCAAATATTTACT